>OMNN01092397.1:0-11062 GCA_900302755.1 Chromis chromis | reverse complement strand
CTATTACCCTGTGACAATAGCACACATATGATCAGAATCTCAGCATCTAAGTTACCTCATAGGACATAAGAACAAAGGAACTTAACATATCCTCTAACAAGCACACATCCTATGACAGGCACACATCTTCCCTTAAGTTGACCTTTTGACATATGAACAGCTGACTTGTAACATATGGATAACAAACACATGAGAAAGGGATCGTGCTTAAAATTAAACACATATAATCAGAATGTAAGATACCTCAGTCTCATCAACTCGGATGGCAAAATCCAAGGTTTTCCAGCAGAACAGCACATAGTACCAATATGATCAATGTTATTCACTTCACCTGTCAGTGGTTTTCATGTTGTGAATTTAGCTTCTCTTAGACTAAACACATAAACAACCGATCATTAATAGAAAATTGACAGATTATTGTGAGGTGTCTGACATTCTGACTTTCTGTGTTTAACTTTATGTAGGGCTTTCTCATGGGTTTGGTATGCATAAGTCAAAGGTCAACTCTTAAGACAGGATGGACCTGTCACAGGATGTGTATGTTAAGTTTCCTATGTTTACATTTCTATTATATGTACATCCTTAGGTTCACAGAAAAAACCCTATATAAAGGAAGTTCAAATGATGAAATGTGTTGTGCTGATTCTATCTGGCTTTGAATCTTCACGCTGGCAGACACCTGGGTGCCTTGATGCTGTACTTGTTTCAATAACAAGACAGTATCATCGGAGGATTTCTTCATCATCTTCATATCTTTGCTGCACGATAAACAATAATTGACTTATAAATAAATGATGTAGTGAAAAATTACTCAAGTAAGTAATTTAGAAAGTTAATGGTTGTTCCAGATACTGTCTTGAGCTTTTGACCTCTTGATTTACGGGGGATCATAACTTTTACGATATATAGTTTAGGAAGGGGGTAAATGGTTGAGTGGATAAGGAAAACCCCCTAGCTCACAAAAGGTATCACAACAAATTACCATTTGCTAGTCATAAAACTCCCTTTCCCATTGATCTTCCCTTTAAAAGTGTTGTGCCTCTGCTTATTTAAACTCTGTTACTGAAGATCATTTTTCTTTTTAATAAGTTAGCACTCCACTAGATCAAGGCATATTCATTTCCAGTACAATGACAACAGTTTTTCTTACTTTCACAATCGCATCTGAACTTTGTTGATGGATGTATGTGTTATTTAGGTCTGGACTCAGAATCTGAGTTTATGTTCAATCAAGCCAAAGGGATGAAACCTGCAGAGATTGCAGCAGGATGATATCGAAGAAAAGCACCAGATGCACAGATGTGATGTCTATGTGCTGTATATCTATCTGTAGCATCACTGTGCGTGAAAGGTCAGAACAACAAAGCTTTTCTCCTGATGTTGTGCAAAAGGAATCCTCCCATAAACTGTGCTGGAAACAGTAAAAATGCTAAACTGTGATGAAGAACTTGGAAGACAAAATATCTGTAAGGACTGTGCAATGATCATATAGTCAGTTTATTTTGTGAAAATGGGTGTTTGTTTATTTGAGATAGAAGACAAACTACTTATCTCCAATTAAGCTGTTTATTTTCAAATATCAGTGTCTCAAAAATCTTGTACAAGGACCTTCTCTGTTTGGAAAATCACAGTCTGCAAGCAGTTAACTGCAACCAACCTCCCAGAAAAGGATTATGTTTTACTTTTACACAGGTTTTATAACACAAAGATGAATGTGATTGGACTATCAGTTGGGGAGGAGCCGTGGTTTAGACTTTGGCACTCCCTTGTTGGTGCACAGATATGTCCATATCTCTTGGCACACGATCCATCCAATCTGCAGCAGCTGTTCCTCGAAAAGAGAACCTTCTCCACTAATACTTCCCATTTTCTAACTGTCAGTACTTTTAAGTTGTCTGTAATGTAACTGAATGATTATTTCAGCTGAATGGCAGAGCTCCGACACCAGGCTTGTGTTTCTGTTAACATCAGTTGCCTGCCTGACAGGATGTTTAATAAAACTGTTGTTGCTGCTTCTGTTTCCATTATATCCTCAAACCTTGTTATGCTAAGTCATTTTACTTGTACAGAATTTAGCTGCTAGGCTTTATCTCAAACCAAGAGATGCAGTCAAGTCGCCTGTAGCCCAGTCAGTTTTCTGATAGATTTTAAGATTTTATTTGCCACTTTTAAGGCTTTTCATGGTGGTTCTCAAATCAACATTCAAAAAAATGTTTTCCAGTTGTTATTGAGGCCTCAGATGATCAAAAAAAATAAAAAAAACATTCCTGTGATTGTTGTGGAAAATCTGGATGAGCCAAGCAAAACAATCAAGGTGCAACAAATGTTGTCTTTGTAATTTATTCAAGAATAAAAGGAAATAAATAACAAAGAAGAGAAATGCAGAATGAATATTTCAGCTGAAAGGCAGAGCTCTGACACCAGGCTCGTGTTCAGAGGTCTGACCCAGACAAAGACACAAAATGCAAACTTATACTATTATCTGTCCTTCACACAGCAATCTATCCTTCACATAGCAGAAGCTTTGCTTTTCTCATGAAGACAACACAGACTCCTCAGCCGAGGAGTCTCAGGGCCTTGGTGCTTGGCGCTGGTCACAACATCACATACCATAACAAAATAAGGAAAACTACTCGAAGTCAGGTCTGTTGTGTTCTCAGATTAACAGTCACGCCTAGACCTGTTTGTGATCGTCACATTGCAGATATTATTCATGAAGTACAAAATGAAATTTTGCTACATCTGTCTGTCTGTCTGTCTGTCTGCAACAGATGGAGTTGTCCGTCCGTCCGTCCGTCCGTCCATCTGTTGTAGTTTATTGTGTAGCAATGATGTAAAGATGATGAAGAAATTCTCTGATGATACCGTCTTGTTTATATATAGAGGTTTACTGAAACAAGTTCAGCGTCTCAGGCACCATGGTTTGCCTGCGTGAGGATTGAAAGCCAAATTGAATCCACACACCAAATAACATTTTCTACTGGCTTATATAGGGGAGTTGTTTACTTGAAATGAAGACAAGACATTTGATACCCGGACAGAGCGAATGAGCTGAACTGTTTCTTTAACAGATTTAGGCCCCATCCACACAAAGCCAAAACGCTTATAGTTTCAAAAACGTTCTTCATAAATAAGGAGCTGTTTCAGTAACAGCGCCTGAAAACGATGTAAAGCACATGCCAGGCCTGTTGGTGATGCTAAGATGCTGTAACAGAAACAAGCGGAAACTGGCGGCGGGACTTTAGGCATGCACAGAAATCTGTACACGATGTAAACATAGAACATGGCGGTGGCCAGTACAAGTGGACGAACTTTTTTCATTTTCTGAGTTTGGCGCATGCGCATTTATCAAGAGGTGGACCTACGGTGCCACGTAAACGGCGGTTTGAGATCTTTGCACTCTGGGAACTAGATTCAGAAATGATTGTTTTCAGACCCCCAAAACTTCGGCTTCGTGTGGATGATACACGGGTTCAATGAACTATTTGAGCTAAGAACCGAGTGCTTCGGCAGCTGGGGGGCGGGGCTATCGTGTATGGCTATCAGCTGTGCAGAGGGACACAGAAGCACTGCTGATCAGCGGTGGAAAGGGACTCATAAGTGATAATATGTGTCCTTTTTCTCCAGGACGTCTCTGGTCTGATCAGATGTATTGGAATGAATCCCGGGACACACAGAAGTTTTGCACACACACACTGTTGCGCTGAAATCCGGTACAATTGTGTCGCGACTCGATATGCGGAAGTGCCAGCGGTGGGCAATGCGGACCTCCGCGGACCTTATAAACATCTTTAAAGATGTTTATAAGGTCCGTGATGGAAACACGGTATGAACAAGTGGTGTTTTACACATTAGTGTAGTTTCTCAACGTTTACTCGCTGAGCTGCCGGTAACGGCATGTGGACTACATACGTACATACACAGTTGCTCACCGATGACTGTCTCGGACCAGTCAGCGGTCTAGAAATTTTCACATCATGTTTATAGAACCGGGCTACTTTTTCTTGGAACCCTGAGGGAGTAGGGACCAAAAAAAAATGGTACCTGGTACCTGGTACCATTTTTTTTTTGCGGTGGAAACACCAGCTTTTGTAGGGTGGAGTAGAGTAAAGTAGAGTAGATACCGTTGGTGGAAACGGGCCTTTAGTTCACAGCCCTCAGCTGTGTCCTCCACCACGCACTCCACTCACCCTCACAGTCATCACCCTCACCCCCTCCCCCACCTCCCTCAACCCAACCCTCCCCCTTCTGCTCCCTGGATCCAACCCCCACACCTCTGAAGCAGGGGCGGATCCAGATTAATTTTAGTGGGGGGGCACGGGGGGTACAACAGATATTTCGGGAGGGCACCGAAAGTTATGAAGTGTCTCCCCTTGGTCACGGTGCCACATATCTTGTAGTTAATTGTGCAGTGATAATATGAAGATGATGAAGAAATTCTCCGCTGATACCGTCTTGTTTATATTTAAAAAGATTTATTAAAGAAAGTACAGCATCTTCAGGCTCCATGTTCTAGCCTGGGCGCAGATTTACTGCCAGATCACATCTCACACACCCACATAAGAACAAAGGAACTTAACATACACACATCCTGTGACAAGCACACATCTTGTGATAGGCACACATCCTAAGCTCAAAGACAGTATCCTAAGGCCACGTCCACACGTACACGGATATTTCTAAAAACGCGTTTTCCCCCCCCTCCGTTTGCAAAAGTGACAAATATTGTGCAAGAACAACACTATTGACAACCCGCAAAACACATATCCAATGGTCAACTCAGTATTGTCTTAGGAGTTGACTTCTGACTTATAGATACTAAAACCCAGTCAGAACATCAGACACCACATAAATAATAAACATTTGATATAATGCATGATTTGTACATTCGCAATTCATTTTACACATAGTTTGGCATTATTTTTGGTAATAAATTCATTTAAGCAACAAAAAATCTGAGGAGCCACTTGGGAGCCGAAAGAGCCGGCTCTTTTTAGTTATCCGAACCATAAGAACCGGCTCTCTTAAAAGAGCTGGAGTTCCCATCACTAGAAAACACTGAATGTCAAAAAGGAACAGTGCAAAAAGACATTGTGCAGACATTTTACAAAGTTGACCTCACATGTTGATCTATTGTCCTGTTTTTTTGTTTTAATTTTTTTTAACAAGTCTATCCTGTAATTTCTGCTCTAATCGTGTCAAATTTCCAATGACCTCATTCCCCAACGAGTCAAGCGGAAGTCCTCCTCCTCCTCCTCCCCTTTATTTTTCACGGTGAGGAAGAGAGAGAAACTCAGCCACAGTGAGACAATGGACGAAAGGGAGTAACAGGAGTTTTGCTGACAGCTGCAGCCGAAGAGTTCACGGAGTAAAAGTAAGTTTTCTGGCGGTTTGTGGCGACGTTTGTGTGGAAATGTTACTTATTCTGCTGCAGCGGTGTCTTCATTGGACGCTACAGCTGGAAGCTCTCTGTGGTCATGATAGGGCACGATACTGAAAATGTGGTACCGATCGATAATAATAATAATCTGAACTTAATACTATACCAAGGAAATGCAGGGCTAGTATTACCGATACGTTTTACTTAGAAAAGCAGCTTATCTACTTTCGTGCAGGGGAGAGTGCGTCAAAATGAATGCATTTATGAAGTGAATGCATCATCAATATGCAAATCTGTATGAAAAGTAAAAAACTTGCATGCAGCCTAAATTTTGGAATACTAATGTTCCTTCGACAGTTAACACAAATGGGTTATTATATTCAGCCATATTCATATTTCAGGTTTGAGGTATACATCTTTATATAGGTATATATTTTTCAGTTCCAGTAAAATAATCCATTTAGATTTATTTCAACTGGCAGAATATAATATTTTACTTTACTTGGTTTACTTTGGAGCTCGGAGTTGTCTTTGGGTGTGTTTTTAGATGTTTGTATAAATTTGTGGTGGTGCTACAACATTTCTTTATTTTGGTATGATTCCAGGAAAACAAAAACTAAAGTGTGCATGTTCAGTATAACTCGCATTTTCAGTCAAAAGCTCCTCTTTTAGGTCCTTAAAGGCGTCTTAGCTTCATCCAAGAGGCTTCTTCACTTCAAACAGACTTGTTTTGTTCACATCCAGGTGAATCTGTACACTCTGAATCCAGGGAGCGTGCCTATGTTCCCACAGCCCTGTGTTCCCACAGCCCTATGTTCCCACAGCCCTGTGTTCCCACAGCCCTGTGTTCCCACATTCCTAAGGTATTTTTCAAAATTAGGCCCTATGTTCCTGAGTTTTTAGAAATAATTTTCTTAAGATAAAAAGGGTTTTTTGTGTAAATGAGAGGCCAAACCGTGTGGAAATAACTGCATTTTCCCTTTGTGAAAGCAGGGACTTAGAAATGTGAAACATGTGGGAGCATATGGCTGACTCCTGAATCCCCACATGTGGCAGAACTAATACTAATGCATAGTCTTTGGTTTCTTTTCATGTGATTTTCCTCACATGTTTGCACCTCTGCTAAAATGTGCCAAATTTCCCCACTGTGGGATGAATAAAGGCTTTTAAAAAAATTTATTCTCAGTGATTTAAGTCTTGGTAATGCCGGGATCTTCAGTAAAAAGCTTCACCTTCAGGTCCTTGAAGACATTTCACCTCCCATTTAAGTGGCTTCTCCACTTCAGACAGACTTATTGGGAGTTCCACATGCTTATAGTCACTTCCAGCTGATGTGAAACTGTACACATCTAAAACTCCCCATCCATCAGTTATTTAAAGAAAAAGCATCTTGGATGAGAGGTGAAGCATCTTCAAGAACCATAAAGAAAAGCTTTTTACCGAAGCTCGCAGGATCAACAAGACCTGGGTGAGTGAGAATAAGAGGAGATAGATAAGATAAGCCATAAATCATCACACAGTGTGGGACTCTGCATCAAACATGTAAGGAACATCAGTAAAAAAATTTTTAAAAAATACCCACAAAATATACATAAGTACTGGGTTTTCCACATGTGCATATTCAGATTGTACAAATTCCCAATGATATTGCAAAGAAATACAAATTTAATCTACATAGATATATTAGATGTGCAGCTCTTATGTGGTTCTGCTTTACCTACACTGCTGACCCCAAACTAGCCTATAGATCAGGGGTGGGCACTCCTGGTCCTCGAGGGCCACTATCCTGCATGTTTTAGATGTTTCCCTCTTCCAACACACCTGATTCAAATGATCAGCTCATCATCAAGCTCTGCAGAAGCCTGATAACGATCTAAAACATGCAGGATAGTGGCCCTCGAGGACCAGGAGTGCCCATCCCTTTTATCAAACAAATTCCAGTAATATTAATTTTTAGAGATGAACCTAACTCATTTAAATATTAAGACTAAGATCTACAGTATTAATAATCAGGTAGATTAAATTGATTAATTTACAAATAAAACTATGACCCTGCAAAAATGCAAAAAAACGTGATTCTTACTTTATCAGTTATTTTTGATAAATGCAGATTTGTTGCTTATATATTAGATTATTCTCAAATTCAGATGTTGCTTTTGCTTTAACTGCAACATATTAGATACCACATAAACAAAGTATTCTGTTTTAATAGGTTGATTAATGGCAAATACTGTAGAATTGATCCTGCTTCCAGGGGGCATGTTGCCCAAGTTTACCTGACAACATTACTCAATATTTATAAGAAATTAAAGTATAATATTCCCCGCTTCCTTTGAAATATTTTCCTCTAAACTCAACAAAAGATCTGTTGATTGTAGGCTCTTGTTTATCAAGTCACACCTGGGGATCAGAACAACCCCCTACTGCTAGGACCTGATCTTCGCACCTTTAGTTTTAAAAGCCACACCAGCTGCTCATCAGTATTCACACTCTGTCCTGTCTGTACCTTTTTACCATCTGCATAAAATGTTCTGGGTCGGCTTACCTTACCAAACTCACTCGCCGTGTCTGCAGTCTTTGGATGTTTTGTCTTGCTGGTACCAGAGTAAAGAGCATTTCAACAGCTGAGTTTTTAGTCACCTGAGCATCAAAGGACAAACTAGAGTCAAAAATAACACCTAGGTTGTGGGCCTCTACGTACATTATCAAGATTCAAGAGTTTCTATTCGTCACATGCTCACACAGTATTTGCAGGGAAATGCAAAGTGGCTGTCTCTCAAGTCTGTGCAGTAACAATAACACATCATAAAAGAATATTCTTAGAAAATTAATAGAAAATAAAAAAGTTGCAACACCTTAAGTCATTCAAGATTCAAAATGATCAGGATCGTTATCAGGTTTCTGCAGAGCTTGATGATGAGCTGATCATTTGAATCAGGTGTGTTGGAAGAGGGAAACATCTAAAACATGCAGGATAGGGGCCCTCGAGGACCAGGATTGGGCACCCCTGATTTAAATTGTAAGGAGGTAGAGATTGTGAAGCTAAAGTGCAGTGTACATTGTGCAAGAGTACCGTATGTTATTTACTTATGTACATGATCCAGTGTGCTGTAGCGGATACATGGGGTGCTGTGCTTTAGATTTTGACCTAAGTTCAGTGTCAATAGTCCTGGCAGCATGAGGAGAAAAACTTTTCCTGGGTCTCTCTTTGTGTGACAAAGCTGTTTCACAGGAGCCAGTAGACACTCAGATAGTTTATTTCTGGGGTGATGCAGTTCTTCCATAATCCTGTTTGCACAGATAAGGCACAAACCAACAAAATGACTGATTTTAACAAAATAATAACCATTTAACAGATCCTCTTGGCATCAGAACACTGATAAGCTGATTTGAAGGAGCGGTTTGTGGGCTTTTGTGCCCTCTGGTGGTGAGGGTGGAGATTGCAGCCAACTGAATAATTCTCTCCCTCAACATTTCTTCTTTATTCATTTTTACTGTATACATTTTACGATTTTGGTTTTTATGCACCTGTTTTATCGTTTTTTTAAAAACTCACTTGCTCTAAAAGTCTTTGTCTTTTAATTGCCTTCATGCGAGGTTGAGGTATATTAAGGTATGGTGCTGTAAAATAGGAATCTAATGGGTTCAGACTCCCACCACACGATTTGTAGAAGTAGGTTTTATTGTAGCATTATGTAAGCGATAATGCAGCATCCCAAATACACTTCAGTCGCGTACCAGTTTTTGCATTTTAATTTCTTAGATTTTTGCAATTATTATTTGTATTTAATGAATGGTTCAGGAAACTCTCACTTTCTTGTGACACATTAAAAACCCAGACTTTGCACTGACGAAACTAAAGAATCTGCTATTGCCGTGTTGGGTTAGGGTTTGCTGTGTGTGTGTGTAACTGACGTCGAGCCGCGAAGCGACACGATGCGATGCAACGCGACACGCGGACAGTGCAGCACCATCAAAGATGATTATCTACTTCTCAGAGCCACCCATAAAGAGTTTGCTAAGCCATGCTCTCAGGTATTTTTGATTTAGTAACTTATGATAGCTCCTTTGAATGCAAACTGCACTTAACTTTGAATGCATCCTTTGTTACTTGACATTATTTGATTTAGGCAGTGTTGTGAGATATATTGGCTTTTATTTATTTGATTTTCTGCACGATTGAGCCTGTTGAGAGCCTTAATGTTTTCAATCTGTTAAGATTGTGTTTTTCAGTTGTAACAACATGCTTTTGTCTAAATTAAGGTGATTTTATGGTTCCTTTTTTCCAAATTATGTAGCTAGTAGCACTCATCTTAACTAAATCTACATTTTTTACAGCCAGTCCATGTGATTGGTATCAGTGATCGGTATCGGTAATCGGCACTTTGGCTGATTGGTATCAGTGATCGGCAGCATAAAACCTGATCGGAGCATCCCTAATTAAGAGCATGTGACAGCATGCAACCTGTCATGGTTGCCAGTGATGGGAGTAACGCCGTTACTAACGCCGTTACTTTTTTCAGTAACGGGTAATCTAACTAATTACTATTTCCAGCATTACAACGCCGTTATCGTTACCGACAATTAAATGGAGTGCGTTATAAACTAAAGCTACTCATTGAAGTTCTTGTCATCCGACTTTGCTCTCAGCCACAGGAGCTGCAAGACTGTTTGTTTCTTTGGTGAGGGAGGAGGCGGGACAACCGCACAAGTGATGATGATTGGCTAAGGTAGTGTAAGCGTTCACGCTTAACCAATCAGAGGCAGTGTTTCGTTTACACACAAACCACAAGCACACAGCGGTGCCACACACAGCCAAACTAGCAAAGGTAAAGCTGCAGCAATGTTGAGTCTGGAGGGAAAGTTGGCGTTTTCAAAATGGATGTACAGACACTACTTTATTCTCCCTTGAGGTAAAAGGCAAGAACCTACATGTGAAGTGTTCATTATGTCCCGGAGCGAAGTGTTTGTCCACCTCCGTTGTAAGCAGGTCTAATCTAATGAAGCATCTGTCAACGGCACACGTTGTAGTAACTAGTGGGGCTTGTAGTACCTAGTGGCTGGTAGTAACTTGTGGCTTGTAGTAACTAGTGGGGCTTGTAGTAACTAGTGGCTTGTAGTAACTAGTGGCTGGTAGTAACTAGTTGGGCTTGTAGTAACTAGTGGCTTGTAGTAACTAGTGGGGCTTGTAGTAACTAGTGGCTGGTAGTAACTAGTTGGGCTTGTAGTAACTAGTGGCTTGTAGTAACTAGTGGCTGGTAATAACTAGTGGCTTGTAGTAACTAGTGGCTTGTAGTAACTAGTGGCTGGTAGTAACTAGTGGCTTGTAGTAACTAGTGGCTTGTGAAACCTGCTTAGAAAAAAAAATCTAAATTCTTAGACATATTTAAACTTTAAAAAAGTAATGCAATAATTACTTTCCCTGGTAACTAATTACTTTTATAGTGGAGTAATTCAGTTACTAACTCAGTTACTTTTTGGGAGAAGTAACTAGTAACTATAACTAATTACTTTTTTAAAGTAATGTGCCCAACACTGCTTATGCACAAGTCAGAGTACCCAAAGGATTAACTGCCAACGTCCTGGTGCCAGACCCCATAGGACACCCTGAGAGGTCCTCTTGTCCATGCCCAATGGTTTAGAGCATTTTTGACCATATAAGGGGGACCAACACAATATTAG
>OMNN01092393.1:0-12036 GCA_900302755.1 Chromis chromis | reverse complement strand
CTTTTTGCCTTAAATGCAACATACAGTAAATATAAATGTCATCAAAGTGACAAAATTAAGTGTTTTCTTAAAATGTAGGGAATATTTCTTTCATTGTGGTCAGATGGTTGTAAGGTTTTTAGTAAACTGTGTCCAGTATACATCATAAAATCTAATTATCTAATTAAGCATCTTTAAATGACGCTTCAGTTTAATGTGATGAAACCAAAGATGCTGTTACACAATAGGAATAGTTGAAACCAGGCTAATGACAATGGGATTAAAAAACAGGGATTATCATGTTTAGTAATTTGAGGATGTTGCATTGGAAACTGAAATGAAGCTTTCATCCCTCGAGTCAACAAAAATCTCACATTACTGACTTTGATAACGTCAAAATAGGTGTGTGATTACTGCCACCATCTGTTCTCTCTCCTCAGCTTTTATTTTCAGGCTGAAGTTGCACCATCTCTCTATTTTTGGATTCCTTCATAAGACACCTGAAAATATCACAAGTTTTTAGATTTATCTTTTGCTCTGACAGAACAAGTTTAGAAGTTCACAGCAATAGTTGGAGACGTGAAACTTGCAGAACTTGTCATTTGAGCCACAAAACAGCAGCCTTTTATGTAATTATCCCAGATGAGGGTGCTTCCACAGGTCAGTTACATCAGACCCTGTTTATCATGAAACCTGTATCTAATTACAATGTGTGTTATGTGGAGCTGATTCTAATCTTCACTTATAGTTGAGTCAGATGTAAACACGTCCACTTAAATCATTTTTTGAGCCAGTTATCTAATCAAAACTGACAATGTTAAGCCTGCTCAGCTTTAAGTGTCTCATCATATCTCGATTGAGGTTTAGTTTCCTCTTATATATAAATCGCATCCAGTTCTAAACTCATTCATTTGGGTGTGTATTCTGACCGTGAAGCAGCTGGATGAGACGAGTGGAGAACCTCTATGAAAACTTCCTGCTCTCACGTGCTGTAAGTACCTGTTGATTGTGCTGCTTTAATGTGGATATCTACATTTATTTCTTGTGCTCAGTTGTTTTGTAATTGGGTTAGTTTAAAAATGACCTGATAATGATAGCATAAACAAAATGTGAACAGTATGTGCAATAACCTCTCACTACCTCACTCCACCTTTGTGCAATATGACGTGATGTAAGTGCAATATACTCTACACACAGTTTTGCTTAGCATTCAGATTTATTTATTATATTTATATTTTATCTTTTATTAATCTTGTAGAGTGTTTCAAGTTTGTACCTCCTTTTTTTTTTTTAATGTATTTTTTGGGGGAGAGTTTTTTCCATTTTATTGGTAGAGAGACAGAGTGAAAGTGGGGGTAGAGAGGAGAGTGACATGCAGCAAATGGTCTTGAGCCAAACTCGAACTCATCATGACCGCTGCTGAGGCACTGAGCCCATGTGGTATCACCTTAACTCAGTGAGCTAAACAGCGGCCCTCTACCTCCTTTTTTGACTAGGTGTTTTTTACTCGACTCCAAGAGAGCCCTGCACAAGAGTGCCTATCTGTTTGCGCACAAATGGCAAATAAAAATCTCGAATCTTGAACTTAATGATGGTGTTTCATGCAATATCATCAGTACTACGTGGGAGTTTCTCCACATGGACCTGACAGATATCCATGTGAGTATGGACATTTCATCTATGTCCTCTCCATCCACCAACTTGATCAACAGCTCCACCGCCACAAGCAGCAATAAGTTCTCCTGCAAAAGGAAAGCAAACTGCACTGAATCCCTGTAAGTAAATCAATGAACACAGCTTTGAAATATTACTATAAGTAAGGAGCGTACCATCATTTTTTGGGGTTAAACCTTATTCTCCTTAAATGGAGATTTAGAATTATGACATGAAATTCATGGAGGATTGTTTAGTAAAGTTCACACTGCATTAACAAAACCCCAGCAGAGTGTACAATTAAACCGTGATGTAAAAAGTTCATAGTAAGACAAAACAAATCTTTATCTGAATTTATTATTGATAGATAGGTTTATTTTATTTATTACAGATCTTGTGATAGGCTTTGTTACCACAGTTCACCTCTTTTTGATTTAATTTAATGTGATCAAAACACTACTTTGCTGATAAACTAAAACTCTAAAAAGCATCACTTCATATCAACCCTATTTAGCTCTAACACAATTTAAATGTTTTTTGTATAGGGACTGTGACGACCAGCGAGGCTGCAATAAGGATGCGAGGTAACCAAAGCTGCTTCTGTCTGATAGCATTAAAACAAGAACGAAAATCACAGCATCTCCTTGTTGTTTATTCTGCAGGAGGACTCACAGTCAGTCAGAGAAGAGACACAGGAACAAGATGAACAGCTTCATAGATGAGATAGCATCATTAGTGCCCACATGCAAAACTAAATCAGGCAAACTGGACAAACTCTTAGTCTTGCGGATGGCGGTGCAGCACATGAAGACGTTACAAGGTGAGAGACTGTTTATTTTCACACTCGGTAACTGAGGATGATTCATATTGTAGGACCTGACTCACAGTTTGTGTCTGTCTCAGGTTCTGCTGCCAATTGTTGCACAGAAGTTAGTCGCAAACCAGCATTCCTATCAGATGAAGAGTTCAAACACTTAATACTGAGGGTAGGTGGTTGTACTTTTAATGAAAATAAAAAATGCACATCACTAAGAGTGTAATGTTCACATGTAAAGCTTTACGGTTCTTTCAAATCAAGTTGTGCTCTGAAAAAAGAAAAAAGAAAAACATTCAGAAACTGTGACAAGAACACATTTATGCTTGGTTTTACATTAAACTAAAGCACCAGTACAACTTGAACTGTCACTTTTATTTGAATTGAGATTATAGAACAACAAAACAATCCTGTATTTAATTAGCTTGATTAAAGAAAAGCAGCTCTTGTGCTGTGTGAATGCAGTAGATTTTGTCTTGGTGTCGCTTCGCCCACGAATACATCCTCACAGCATCACTGATACTTTTCCATTCATGGCGCTCAGTTAATTGAGCAGAAAAGCTGACCCATGACTCAGATGTTCTGCAAGCCACGGATGAAAGAAAGCTACATAATTAAGTCACTGTTTGTAGTGTGTCTGTCATAGTCTGAGTGGTTTAATGGTTACATTAAGAGCCATCATTGAATCATTCTCAAGATGTGCATTTGGATAGTGTAGTGCTCCCAGTGTGCCACCATGTCTTGGCAAATATATTTCAAACAAATGTAATGCCGACTAGATCACATCTTCTATCAACAAAATGAGGGAATAAACATATTTGTTAAAACTGAGGATATTGATTATATCAGTAAAAGGTTAACTGATAATGTACTTGTTTTCCACTAGCAGCACCATATCCATTTACAGTGAGAACAGCATTTTATTTCTAAGTTTGCTAAGTTTGATGACTATGTTTCTTTCCCAGGAAAAAGGAGGATTAGTCAGTTAAGGTAAGAAGAAGCAGGTGGTCGCCAGATGGAGGAATTTAAGGCCTTTACTTTATTTATTTTTTGGTTTTAAGTTTTCATCATTGGATTTAAAGTTTTGCGAACAGATTTAGAACTTAAAAGTTCCAACTTACAGTAGCTTGTGTTTTGGATTATTATTGTAGGAGTGACATCATTGTTTGTATTTGATTTGTAGATTTTAATGTTAAAGCTGCTATAACTAATGTGAATTATATTGGAAAGGGATCAGATCACCAGAGCGAATGTCAAAGGGGTTTTTCATGGTGATGAACCAACTAAACACTGTATTTCACCTCAGTTCTTTAGGGTGTTTTAGACTCCTTCAGCTGTTATAGTTCAATATCACATAATCTTTTAGTTTTTGTTCACTCATACTGGTTTCATATAAATGTTTTCCAGCAAACAGTTCCTGAAAATTCACATAAAACAACTGGCAGACAAAACTGGTGAACAAAGCAGAGCCAGATATTTTTCTCAGGAGTTGATGGAGAGTAAAACAGAGCTAAACGAGAAGACTGAATGTTGGGCAATCACAAAAACAGGCCTCCAAATGCATGTAAATATATTAATTTGTAGCTGATAATATGTCTGTGGTTTGTTTACAGTTTGTTGCACTGCCCCCAACTGTCCAGAATTCAACGAATTCAGGCTTAAAGTGTTTTAGAGGTTATCCAGTGAGGATAAAAAGGATCATACCTAAACTAATGCAGTGTTTGTATCAAAACTGTGGAGGTAAAAAGAGAGCTGAAGCACAATCTCAACCAGCCTCTTTGAAGTGCTAAACTATGAGATATGAGCTTTGTTTCTTGACCAAAGGTATGAGATTGCAGATATGAGCAGCTAATGTGCAGTTTTCCTGCAGGTTAGCTGATTTTCTAAGGTCATCTCTGGGCCTGTTGGAATTATTATAGGATTATATTTCAATGCATGCCCAGGAATGCACTGGCACTGCTTTAAGACAAAGGGGGAAATTACAGAGAAAAAGACTAGACTGTTCACCCTGGTGCCACTGTAACACTATGAATCAAAAAGGTGAAGGTGTATTTGCACCACAAATACAACAATGTTTGTGTCACCAAGAGCCTTTGGCCAGCTCTGACTGCATGGTTTTTAAATTTGGTTGTGTAGATGATCCTTCTTGTGAAAAGTCTTATGTGCCTTTTCCGCTGTCTGACACTCATGGGTCCATAGGCAGCTGATGGCTTCCTGTTTGTTGTTGACTGCGAGAGAGGAAAAATACTGTTTGTTTCCGAATCAGTACACAAGATCCTAAACTACAGCCAGGTAGGTGCTTCTCGGTATTTCTCTTATGTTGAATAATAAGTGAAAGCAGTTCTAAATCTTAACCCAGTGTGCTGCATATCTCACTCTGCCAGTGTACATTCTGAAAGTGACAGTGTTGCATCTTGTGCCCTGTCACCTCTCCTGTGTTTCATCTGTTTATCTGCAGAATGAGCTGATTGGAAAGAGCCTGTTTGATTACCTGCATCCTAAAGACATCGGAAAAATCATTGAGCAGCTGTCCTCAGCAGATACTGCACCACGACAGACCGACATTAATGACAAAAGTAATCCTCATATGTGTGTTGTTTAATTGCCATGGCACTTCTTTTATACGTTGTAATTTACTGGCTGCCATCTCCACTGTTCTGTTAAATGTTTGTTTTACAGGTGGTCTTTTAGTGAGGACAGACATCAAACCAGGCTCTTTAAGATTTTGTTCGGGGTTGAGACGCTCGTTTTTCTGCAGGATGAAGTGCAACAGAAACATAGAAGATGAAAACTTTTCTTCTACCGGTAGTAGCCCTCACTTAGGGTCTGCTTTGTCCAGGGAACTAATCCATTGTTGACTGTGTTGACTAATTTATCAATGATGCTCATGTACTAAAATTACTTTCATAGTCATTTTTTTTTTCTTTCTCCTGCAGACCGTAAGGGTTTCTGCACCATCCACAGCACAGGTTACTTAATAAACTGGCCCTCCACTGTGGTGGATCTGGATGAAAATAATGAGCCGGACAGTGATGGATGTAACTTAAGCTGCCTGGTGGCTGTTGGTCGGTTACATCGTCACACTGTTCTGCAGCCACTGCAGAATCCCATCAAGATCAAGCCTGTGGAGTTTGTTTCACGTCATGCTATTGATGGAAAATTTGTCTTCGTTGATCAAAGGTGAAAACATTTTACCACAGAAACTCATGCAGATCTAATGTCACATTAGAAACTTGTGCCTGTACTTCTCGTCATTTTAGTTTCAGTTTCAGTAATTCTTTCAAGTGAATATTCTCTCTTTTCCATATAGGGCCACTGCTGTCTTGGCTTATCTTCCCCAGGAGCTGCTGGGAACCTTATTCTATGAATACTGTCATGAAGATGATATTGCTCACTTAGCTGTATGTCACAGACAAGGTATGTATCTTACCAACAACTTAATAATTACACATCTTTAACATGTGAGGATGTCTCAAGGACAAGGATTGACATTCACATATCAATGTCTAATCTTGTTTTTATTTATCTCTGGAAAAGAAAGTGATTTAATTGCTGGTAAACAACAAAAATTAACCTCGTTTTATTCATGAAACAAAAGATATCAACAAAAATGCATATTCTAACTGAGGAAAAAGTTAGGACACCTTACCCCCTAATAGCTAGTGTTGCCCCCTTTTGCTGAAATAACTTCAGTGAGACGCTTCTTGTATCATCTACCAGTCTGTGACATCAGTCTGAGAAAAGTTTGCCCCACTCCTCAATGCAGAATTCTTCCAGCTGTGAGATGTTTGAGGGGTTTCTTGCATGTACAGCTCGTTTCAAGTCACCCTACAGCATCTCAATGGGATTAAGATCTGGGCTTTGACTCTGCCATTCCAGGACTCTTCATTTTTTTTAGTTTTTAAACGTATATTCTTCAGTTTTAATTGTTACCTCCGCCAAGTGGAGGTTATGTTTTTGCCAGTGTTTATCTGTGTGTTTGTTTGTTTGTTTGTTAGGAAGATAACTTGAAAAGTTATGAACGGATTTTAATGAAATTTTCAGGAAATATTGATAATGGGACAAGGAACAGATGATTACAATGTGGTGATGTACTGGATTACCATCTGGATCCAGGATTTTTTTGTGTGGAAATCACAATATGGGTGGATATGAGCTGCTTGGCAGAGGTCTGCGCTCTCCGAGTGCTTTTCTAGTTTAGTTATATTACATCTATCTCTCAGTATTGTTAAAATTGATATTAAATGCCCATATGTCTAAATATGTTTTTTTTTTAAACACACAGGCTTTCATAGGGTGTCCTAACTTTTTCACATGACTGTAAGTGTGTGGCAGACTTGCTCTGCTGAAACTGCAGTACTTTGATGCCATTTCTGTAGCGAAAATGGAAAAATGAGTAAAAAAAAAACGATGCTGTAGCTCATTTCGACCGTGGACAGTCCATCCATTTACTGTCCTTGTCCCCCTCTGCTGCTGTCGGCTGAAAGTGCTGCAGATGAGAGAGAAGATCAATACAAACTGCTACAAGTTAAAAATAAAAGACGGCTCATTCATCACTCTGAGAAGCTGCTGGTTCAGTTTTACTAACCCTTGGACCAAAGAGGTGGAGTACATCGTCTCCACCAGTACAGTAGTCAGGTAAGAAAAGTGACCTTTTTCTGCTTCTAATATAAAATCATGTTTTTATCAGTTTGTTGTTGTTTCTTAATTTGCAGTTGCTGGGGTTATATTTTAGGTAGTAGTATTTTAATTAAGCATTAGATTGCCATCCAGATTATGTGTAATACATTTTAATTGTATTTTTTATAAATGCAGATGTGTCTAAATCCATGTTAGTGACTCTGCAAGGCTGTGTTTGATGTAAATCTTTATATCAGCACACTATCATGGCCACATTTACAATATACCATAATACTATGTTATTTCCTAATGAGCACCAAACACCAGCCGAAGCTAAAGGGGCATTGGTTTTGCAGGTCTTTGTTCATAAAAAAAAGTATTTGATAATACAAAATATTGACACTAAATCAAAATTAAGGCGATCACAGTAGTTAAAATGAATTAGCTAGGAACCATTAAAGTGTGCAACAAATTTGGTAGTGGTAGAAAATTAAAATTAAGAAGTTCACCAAAATCAGTAGGACACATTATCTTGACCTGATAGATATCTGCACCAAATTCTGTGCCAATCCATGTTGTACGTGTTGAGTTATTTGAGTGAAAACTTGGACCTGCTGGAGGCACTAAAGGAAAAGATAAAGGATCACAAAAGTAATTTAAATACAATTCAGACAGGACATTTTGTCAGATTTTAACCATTTATTTCAGACTGACATGCATTTTGTGTTTGGCGGCCGGTGACTCTGCTCGAGTGATGCTCTAAAATGATTTGCGCAAGCATGACACAGACCCCCATACAAACCCCCCGGCAGAGCCTGATATTGACTATGTTTAAAAGAATACAGAATGGAACAGTCTGAATAGGCAGCAAAACTATATGCACAGATCTTTCTTATAACACGGAGGAGGCTGGGGAGGAGGAGGTGAAAGCTGATGATTGTGAAGGCTGATGCAGCAGCGATGTGGCGAGCACAGAGCGGGCCGAATGAATGAACACTGCTTCAGTTATAAGGCACGCTAATAGGGAGGAGTGGACTGACTACGAGCACGATTGGACAACATAGACCTTGTGACTAGCCTGACTCTGTGCCTGTATGAACCAATAAGAAAGATGGACGTAGCAACCGGCCCAAAAAATTAAGCCTTCCCGGAAGTGTCAAAAACTTGCAGTACCACTGTGTCCGACAGGGGCTGGCTCCAAAAAGCTCTGGCTCCATAGACCCCAATTCTACACAGCAAAAACGAAAACACGAAAGACAGCTTTTTCACCGCTCAGGATTTTTTTTAGTTTTTATGGTCAAAGATCAAAGATCAGGTGGCCAATTTGAAAATAAATCAAAATTGAATTTTATATAAAGCGTGCACTTTATACCTATATAGTGCACTATATGGGTAGTGCACTACCTACATTGTGCACTACCCATATAGTGCACTATATAGGTAGTGCACTATATGGGTAGTGCACTACCTATAAAGGGCATAGGGAGTGATTTCAGACACAGCCCTGGCTTCATTTTCTCAGTGCTGAAACCAACGGGTGACGTCACGGTAGCAAGATTCATCTTTCTTATACAGTCTATGGTATGAACTAGCGCGAAGCTGCATTATCTGTAATATTTTAAACCAATCTATTACCTAGATGTTGAAATATATGACAGCAGAAGTGAAAGATTTGGCCCACTAGTGTCACAAAAGTTCTCTAAATGTATCATCTAAGGTCCTTCAATATCTGTTGTAAATTACATGGCAATTCATCCGATGAGTGAAATATTTCACTGTGAACCACAAATGTGAATGTCATGAGGAAAAAGCAGAGAATCATCACAGTAGGTGGAATTCATCTTCATCATCTAAATCATAAATGTCTGTATAGTCTCATAACAATCTACCCACCAATAGTTGAGATATTTTAGTCTGGATCAAAGTGAGCCGACTGAGCGACCAACCTGCAGATTGACTTTGCTAATCCTTAAATCTATAAAGTCTATAATATAATATAATATAATATAATAAAGAAAAAGTGCTTTTAATGGCTACAGACTGACAAGTGCTGAATAAAACACCATGTTCTCTCAGTCAAGCCTTTCAGTGAATAGTTTGAACTATGGCATGATACACGTTCATGTCTTTTTCCTTTTCTTTCTTGTCTATTTCTCTGACAAAGCAGTCCTTCAGGTGGCAGCTATCACCAGCCTCTCCACAGACAACACTCATACCAGGTGACACTGAGACAGCTCTTTCCTACCTCTGTTACATCACATCAACCAAAGCAAACCAGCACAGAAGTGTCTTACAGCCTCGTGTTGTTGCAGGTGAAGGGAAGCCCGACTTCCAAACGTTACCTGGAGTTCCTGGTGGCACGAGGACCGGAGCTGGGAAGATTGGACGAATGATAGAGGAATTATTGGAGATCCAGAGGTATCACCATTTAATGACTAAGTTTAATAAGTCTAGTGTTGATGTACACGAATCAGGCATAACATTGTGACCACCTGCCTAATAGTGTGCTGGTCCCCCTTATGTGGTCAAAATGCTCTGAACCATTGGGCATAGACAAGAGGACCTCTCAGGCAGGGGCGGATCCAGATTAATTTTAGTGGGGGGGCACGGGGGGTACAACAGATATTTTGGGGGGGCACCGAAAAGTTATAAGAAAAAATTAAAGCTGCTACCAACCTGTCGCTTTTACAAAGAATTTTTCATGTTTTTATTGGCTCTTTAACCCAGTAGGAAAGGTGTATATGACCTTTTCATTTTGGACTGTTAAAATTACGATGGCCATGTTGCATTACAACAACATCATCATCTGCAACATCTGCCTGTTATGTAAAACTGGTAAGCTCAACGACAGTATCCTAAGTGACAAATATTGTGCAAGAACAATACTATTTACAACCCTGTCAATTTCCACGTCTTAGAATGTTTACTGCCAATTATCACACATAAAATATGAAATATTCTGTACTTTTAGCAACCAGTTCTCAGCTGTAAACCATAAACATCATAGGATTCTCTATACTAATAAGTTTCGTCATTTAGAGTAGGTAATTTAGTCATTTAATTCACCCAACTATGACAGAACAACAAATAAATAATATACAAGTGCATCACTTTTCTCATATCTGTATATTCACCTGGAGGTTCATGGTTGCTGCTCTGGCCCTGGATGGTTGGCTCAACACATGAGGTCCCTGACTGGATTCAGGCTGACCCTGGCCCTCTCTGTAGCTGTCAGTCTGACCTGCACTGTCCCTGTCCACTGTCCCTGCTCTCGCCAACTGACTTATTTTTAATGAAAAGCTGCTGAATGTCTCCTCTCCGTTTCATTGTCTGTCAAATATATCACGAAAAGAATATTATTTATTTAATTATGCTCAACTTCAAGTAGTTGAAAAGTAACTGAAATGTTGAATAAATTAACATGGAACAAAAACGTGGATAACCGAACTGAACTGTCCGTCTGGTTTAGCTAAAGCTAACACAGGCATGTTCACTATTAGATTAGATTAGATTAGAGATTAGATTAGAGATGCTTTATTGTCTCCCTTAAGAGAAATTTGTTTTGGACACAAGAGAAAACACAAACACAAGGAACACAGCCCAACACAAACGTCTGTATACATGTAGCATAAACCTCCCAACAGCACAGAACACACACATCATCTCATTTAAAACCCTTTGCACACGCTCCTTCTATTGCACATTTACCCATATATCATGAATTCTATTGCACATATACCCGTATAACATCATGAATTCTATTGCACATATACCCGAGATCATGTAACAACCTGAAAACGCAGAAAGGCGAAGGAATCCTGTATGTCCCTTACCGGCCAATGTATTTCGAGATGGTGCATGGATATGGAGCGTCTTCCACCGTTCATGCATATATAAATGTCAAATTCCAAGCCAATAGGAACACTTGGAAATGATGGTGGTGGTGAATATTCATGAAAAAGGTCATATTTGTGATGAAGGGGTAACATGTTTTTTCATAGGGAGCAACTGTAGAAGTTACTGATTGTCCCTTTAATGGCTGCAGTCTGTCCCAGATGTTGTGGAACATCTGGGACAGACTGCAGCCGGTCCAGATGCTTGAGGACCACCTGGATGACTTTGTGTCTGTTCTCCAGAGCGGCTCCAGCAGGGTCGTGTACGTCGGTCAGATCCCCAACAGCAAATACTCAGACGAGGACATCCTGAAGCTCGCCGAGCCGTACGGGAAAGTCCGCATGTACTTCCTGAACCGGATCCGGAGAGAGGTACGGAGCGCCGTGGCCGCTTTAGCTTCAAGCTTCCTGTTTAACTGTTTTTAATACCGTCTCCTTGTCCGTCTCCTTGTCTCCATGTCCGTCTCCTTGTCCGTCTCCTTGTCTGTCTCCTTGTCTCCTTGTCCGTCTCCTTGTCCGTCTCCATGTCCGTCTCCTTGTCCGTCTCCTTGTCCGTCTCCATGTCCGTCTCCTTGTCCGTCTCCATTGTCCGTCTCCTGTCTCCATGTCCGTCTCCATGTCCGTCTCCTTGTCCGTCTCCTTGTCCGTCTCCTTGTCCGTCTCCTTGTCTCCATGTCCGTCTCCTTGTCCGTCTCCTTGTCTCCTTGTCCGTCTCCATGTCCGTCTCCATGTCCGTCTCCTTGTCTGTCTCCTTGTCCGTCTCCTTGTCTCCTTGTCCGTCTCCTTGTCCGTCTCCTTGTCTGTCTCCTTGTCCGTCTCCTTGTCTCCATGTCCGTCTCCATGTCCGTCTCCATGTCCGTCTCCTTGTCCGTCTCCTTGTCCGTCTCCTTGTCTCCTTGTCCGTCTCCATGTCCGTCTCCTTGTCTGTCTCCTTGTCCGTCTCCTTGTCCGTCTCCTTGTCCGTCTCCTTGTCTCCTTGTCCGTCTCCATGTCCGTCTCCATGTCCGTCTCCTTGTCCGTCTCCTTGTCTCCATGTCCGTCTCCTTGTCTCTTTGTCCGTCTCAATGTCTGTCTCCA
>OMNN01092391.1:0-11340 GCA_900302755.1 Chromis chromis | reverse complement strand
GTGCTATTATATTAGAAGTGTACTGTGTCCCTAATAAAGTGCTCTGTGACCATATATAAGACTGGGACCATTCGCCGGTCTTAGAAGGAAGGCTTGCAGTAAGTCCTTTACCTTTCCAGAGCACTAAAAACTAACACCCTGATCAAGAACGTTAGTGCAATCATTGGTGAGAATCTAAGTTTTAGGAACCACAAAGTCCTTCCGCTATCATTTTCAGACATAAACCTTACAACCTGACAACAACAGCCTCAGAGGAGCAGATTTTCTGATCATGCAATGAGGCAGGCCTGCTTTTTTTTTTTTTTTTGTTTTTTTGGTGATTTAGCCATCTTAATAATGAAGCTCACCTCCCTGCATGCAAGTATTCCATCAAAACAACTCTCTAGATGCTAATATTGTAGGGGTACTATCACTGCAACCTGGGCTCAGCACCACCCAAGACCATTGTGATCGGTTCAAAGAAATGCAAACAATCTGGAGCTGTAGCAGAATGATAATGAAGTGCAGTCAGACTATTGTTTAGTTCTGACACAGCACCATAGATTAGGTCTGAATATATGAGACGAGAAAAATGCTGACATTTCTGCTGAGATCTTCCTGGTCTGAGTGTGATGGCAGATGATCCACCAGTTCAACCAGTACACCCCAGTTCAAACCTTTCAGTTGTCAGCGGAAGTTACCTTCAGAAAAATCTCTGTTGGCTCAGTTGTCATAGATTATCATATTATTGAATATTGTTGACAAAAATAATAGATTCCAATGCATTTCACTTACATTTTTCTAACTGTGTTTTTTTCTCCTCCCCAAACTGTTTATTGCCACATAATGTAGTGTTTTCTGATTATTCATTGTTGTCATCAGTTCTGTCATCCATTTATTTTTATGATATGTGTATATTACAGTTTTTGATGACATTCTAAAAAAGCTGACAATTCTACTTGATGTTTATCACTGAGGCCATAGTGTGTGGTGTTGTGCTCGGTGCTATTATATTAGAAGTGTACTGTGTCCCTAATAAAGTGCTCTGTGACCATATATAAGACTGGGACCATTCGCCGGTCTTAGAAGGAAGGCTTGCAGTAAGTCCTTACCTTGATTCCAGAGCACTAAAAACTAACACCCTGATCAAGAACGTTAGTGCAATCATTGGTGAGAATCTAAGTTTTAGGAACCACAAAGTCTATGGCATCTTAAATACATAGCCAAACTGAGAAACTCTGTCTAAGCAAGATTCAGAGAAAATCATTAATGCTTTTATTACTAGTAGAGTGGACTTTTTAAAATGATTCTATAAACTGTGTGTGCACTTTATTCAACTTGTCTGTACTGTTTAATTTAAATTTTCTGTCATGCTATATAAATAAACCTACTTGCTTGCTTGAAAACCAGATCTTGATCTCAGCTGATTTAATAAAGTTACTTGAGCGTCATCTTGTAATCAGTTATATTAATACAAGAACAGGGAATTAACTTCAGCACTTGGAATGTAATTTCCTACATGCCTGAAATATCACAATAACACATTTAAAGTATTTTCTTATTACATTTGATTCCAAATACAAAGAGAAAAAGTAAGTGTTGATAGTTTGAACAGATAATCAGTGTGACAGGAGAAGGCAAGGCTGTCAGTTACTAAAGATGAGAGAGAGGTGTCGCTAATTGGCTACTAATTACTCAGTAAATTGTCTAATTAAGCTGGCAGTTAATTAGGCTTGGCTTGCACAGCAGTCTTTGATAAGTTATATCTTGTTTCAAGGTAAGAAGAAAGACGTGGGAGTCGAAGCTGAGAGGGAGCCAATATGGACATGGACTGATGTGTAGGTGAAATGAGTGAGTTCAGTTTTACTTATGTGTGTGTGTGTGTCTGTGTTGTTGCTGCCACTTAGGTATTCTTGCCTGATCACACACACACACATACATACACACACACACATACACACACACGTATACCTGTTTTTGTGACATACCAGGACATATGACAAGGCCATGACAAATGGGTACGTGCCTTTCCAAAGGTGCTAGAGGCCTGGGAATCCAAGAGGTTCTTATGGATTCCTCCAGAAACACATTGATCTGTTGAGATTTTGGCTAGGACAAACTTTTGGTCAAACCTGATACACACACACACACACACACACACACACACACTTGTAGCCTGACTGTGTGCCTCTTGTTTGATGGGACCTGCTCTGACATGTGACTGTGAATGTGTCTAAAGTGGTGTGCTATTTGTACGCAATAGCATGATATCATGTGAGGGGAGGGCACTCTGTCACTCATTGAGAAGTGGACCTGAACATCTTCAGGTGCTCCACTGACATCCCTAAATACTGCTTTTTCTAAAATAGGATGATGCTTAAAGTGAGAAATACAATACAAATCTTCATTCTAATAAATAAATCTAGAATACATCTCTATTATATAGTTTTTGGTAAACACTAGCAAGAAGATCAAGTTTTCCAGGTTTAACACAAACTAAATAACAGAAAAATTGATGCCAGAATATAATGTGACTGAACTTGAGATAAAAGCTGCAATATGTATTAACAAGAGTCCTTTTTTCATTTGACCAAATATGTAAATTAACTGTGACTTTTCAAGATGGCGCTCCCCTGTGTGCAAGTCAAGCTTTACATAGCTTTTGTCTTGTTAATGTAATGGATAACATCATGGTTTTAACCCAAACCACAACATTTTCCTTAGTTTAACCCGTTCCGGTGCCCAAACCTAGTTTTGGTTAAGTCCTCCAAACAGTGAGTGAAACTAAAGTGAACAGTGAGTACAAATTTTATTTAAGTCACAAAATAAAATACAATTAAGTGAAAACATAGCAGACTGACATCTTTTCTTCTTCTTTTTTTCTTTAAAGAAGACTAGAATTCCTTAGCTTTGGTTAATTTTGTTTTGGTTATATGACATGACGGGACCCAGCCTTGTTCTATTGTTCTAGCCTTGTTGTATTTGTTTGGCATTTGAGGGCTTTGGTTACCACAAGTCTACGATTAACTTTGAGTGCAGCCCAACCCAAACTACCTCTCCTGGTCACCAGGTTATGGACAGTCTCCCCCATCTCAGCAAATTCTGTTCTGCTTAAATGTCACTAACCCTAACCCTAACCCTCACTCAAGATCTACTTTATCTAAACGGCATTTTATTGTTGTTGTTTTTTTGTTTCTTTCTTTTTCCTGATTTGTAATTCTTTATCGTCTGAGGCACCTTCAGTCATCTGCTGCTTACTGTGACACAGAACACGCCAGTTACTTAACTAACACACTCAACACCCGATATGCCCAAACACACCCCAGAGTACAGCAGGGCAGGGCGCTACACCTGGCCCACTCTCTTATGCCAGGTACTCAGGGTCTCTCTCCGGTAAGGTCAGCCACCAGCTTCCTGATCCCTCCAGTCTGTCCACAGACGCTAGCCTCTGATACGAGGGTAGAGTAAGAACTCTGCCCATTACTGCAGTTGTGCTTATTCAGCCAAGGTCCTCTTTCGCTCCCTGTGTCCACTCTATTCCTCCTTGCTGCACTGCTTTTAATTCCCTCACAAGAGTCTGCTCACAGGTGCAAGGATTACAAAATAAAAGTACAAGATAAAACAAAGAAAGAAAAAAACAAAAACACAAGCATAAGATATAAAACATGAAAGAACTAAAAAATGCAACATAATAAATAAAAACACTGCAGCCACATAAACACTATAAGGACACTGCATACAAAAGCATTAAATAATAAAACTGTCCAATGGAATGACCAATAGAACTGATAAGCATTTCTCAGCCGTATGACAACCCCCCACTGTTTGACGTTCCTTGCAATGCAAAGTTAGGTTACCAGTCCCTGTACCTTATCAGTGGTAACAATCTCTGTGCTCAGCGGGACATGTCTTGTCATTCAGGTCTTTAAAGTGTAGCTGTCTCTCCATATACCTTTTAATCACTTGAATGCCTGGGACAGAAATACTTTCTGTCTAAGTTGAAAGAGGCAAGCTGAGCAACCCAGTGCTGTTCCACTGTGCCAAAGCAAAGTCTGTTCTGGGGATCCACCTTGACTAGCCAGTAACCGCTGCGCAGGTCAAAGGTAGAAAACCTGGTGAGGTCTCTTCAATCCTTTGCAAGGGAAAGGCATCTTTATGCATTCAATTTTCTGTAATCCATACAAAATCTCTACAAGAAGTGCATTGTATTCTGTAAGGTTTATGCAACTTGTTATAAATAACAACAGGTTCTTTAAAATCAGAGCAAATATTGTAGCAACGCAGAAGCAAGGACCGCGAAGGAGCATTAACAATAATCATATCAGGAGTTTTAGACCAAAGGAAAGCCAGATCTAAATAAAATTAGATAAAAATAGGAATAAAGTTAAAATGAATCCAAATTAAACAAAGCTGTGTGGTGGGTGGAAGGCTTGTCCTGCTGGACCACTGGCATCAGAGGCACCAACAATATGGGCAAAGTATTAACTCTGGCCACCATTGCAGCAGTGCTGTAATTATTCAGCCGAGACCCTCTTTTGTCTCCTGTGATTTCACTCCTTCTCCTTCAGCAGGGAGTCAACACACAACATTACAAATAAAATAAAATTACAAACTAAAAAACACTGTCTTGTATTTTACACAATAAAATACAAGACATAAAACATGCAGTTATTAAAACCCTTGCAACCAGTATATAAAATGCTATGCTAAGGTCACTGGACAAAAAAGTATAAAATAATATAAAAACACTGCCAATAAGAATTACTGATCAAACAGGCAATGAGCATTATTCACGCATGTGACATTTTCATGATGTCATCCTGCATCATCAGTTTATCATCAGGACCCAAGTTGGCAAATCAAGTTCCAGTGACAGCAGGTCCATCTGCACTTTAATTTTTCTTGTGTGCATCCATCCATCGATTTTCTCTCACTTATACAGGGTCAGGTTATAGTGGCAGCAGGCTAAGCAGGTCATTCCCGATGACGCTCTTGCCCAGCAATGTTTTTCAGTCCCTCCAGGTGCTCCTAAGGCAATTCCAAGCCAAATTACATATGTAATCCCTCCAGTGAGTTGCCGGTGGCCCAGGAGGCATCTTCAGCTGCCTGACATGCAGGAGCCACCTCAGCTGGCCCCTTGTGATGTGAAGGAGCAGCAACTCTACTCTGAGCTCCCTCTGGATGTCCAACCTATCGGGCTGAACCAAGCCAACCTAAGAAGGAAATTTATTTTAGTTGCTTGTATTAATAATACCTTTCTTTTTGTCACTACGCAGAGGTCATGGCCATAGGTGAGGGTTGAAAAGTAGATGGACTGGTAAGTCAAGAACTTTGCTTTTCTGCTCAGCTCCCTCTTCACCACAACAGGACTGATAGGACTGCAGCCTCACTGTGAACAACAATTAACACTGCTGCCCCTCTGAAAAAAAGGCAATGAATCATGGAAGAGTAGCTCTGTGGCATAATTCACAAGTGTGCAACTTAAAGCTTGACTTCATGAAGACTTGAAAGGCAATGGCGTTCCACAAATTCAGAAGAATTTACCCTAGCCTGGAAAGATAGTTTAATCACATATATATAAGCGCTCAGTAGAACTGCTTATCATTCAGCGTTGTAGCCAGGCTGACAAAGAGTCACAGCTCTGTGGTGCCTTGCATTCCTTTCTTTAGCCCTCAGAAGTGATGACTTCATGACCTTCTTTACAAAAAAACTTTTGACTATCAGAAAAAAAAAATCATGGCTATGTCATTAGGTGCAGTGGTTGTGGAGGCATCCGTGGGACCAGACTTATACTGAGACCGCTTCTCTGCTGTAAATCTCTCAGAGCTCACGTCGATAGTCACGTCTTCTAAACCAGCAACATGTCTGTTAGACCCCATCCCAACCAGACTGTTCAAGCACGTCTGTCCTTTAATTAACACCACAGTAATAGACATCATCAACCTCTGTTGATGTAATGTGGGTGTTTTGGGGTTTATGGGCCCATGTGTGTCTGTGTGTTGATAATTGTTACTGTGGCAATTTATTATCATTATACTTGTGTTTATGTTTGATTAAATATTTCCATGGTTTTGTGTATGCATCATCTCAAGGAATTTCAAGGGGGTCTAAAGTCCAAATATATTCAGTGTATTATCTTTTATGATAAAGAAATGTCACGGTGAATACAGAGAACCAAGCGCAGACAGAGAGAACACAGCACATGGAGTAAAAGTTTAACAATTTATCCAATGACATTACAGTGGTAAATTAACACAGGAACACTAGCAAAGGGAACAGTGGTGACAACTACAGGAAGTTGGAGGGAGGGATGCAAGACTAGAAATGCGAACTAGGAATTACAATACTGACGTAACCATGAGATTCTAAATGTACACAGAGCAAGGAACTAACCAAACTAAAGGATTTTTTTTTAGAATACGACAATACAGAGTTAATGCAAAAAGCGCACAAAGCACGATACAAATTAAATTTCAGAAAGCCCGATGAAACGAGGAGCCAGTTTCCTGGATTTCACGTGAAGTGGTAGGTCCTTAGCCCGGAGCCAAACCTTTTGCCCAGGGGAGTACTCTGGTGCAGGAGAGCGACAACAATTGGCTTGGTTTTACATTCTTTGCAAAGAACGGATGATCGATACCCGAGCCCGTTTCCAGGTCCTCTCACACCTACGAAGGAATGTCTGGATGGAGGGGATGACAATCTTTTGTTCCTAGGACAGTAACAGAGGAGGATGGTAACCCATGAAACTCTGGAACGTGGATAGGCCAGAAGAAGAATTAACCATGGAATTATGCGTGTATTCAATCCATGGCAAGTGAGAGCTCCAAGCGGAGGGGTTATGTCACACAGTGAAGGAAGTTCTCCAGCTCCTGACTCACCCGCTCTATCTGGCCATTGGACTGTGGGTGAAATCCAGATGATAAGACCTTGACCTTGACTAAGAGCTCTGTAAAAAGCTTTTCAAACAGAGGAGGTGAACTCAGGACCACGATTAGACACAATGTCGGAGGGCACGCCATGGAATCTGAATACCTTTTTGACAATGATGTCCAAAGTTTCTTGAGCAGAGGGTAACAAAGCGATGAAGTGGGCAGCTTTGGAGAATCGGTCAACTATGGTTAGAATTTTCGTGTTACCATCTGAGGGAGGCAGGCCAGTGATGACATCTAGAGCAATATGGGACCACAGTCGACTAGGGATTGGCAGGGGCCGGAGGAGACCAGAACTGGGCTGGCTGGACGTTTTGTTGTGGGCACAGACGGAGCAGGGGACGATGAACTCATGGGTGTCTTTCTCCATAGTAGGCGAATGTTGTCAAAACACATTTAAAGTATGTGTGATGTTGCGGTGAAAGGTCAAATGGGAGGAGTGAGCCCACTGAAGGACCTGGGAATGGACAGCATCAGGGACAAACAGGGAATTTGGAGGTCCGGTTGGTGGTTCTGGGCCTGACGATCAAGGGACTCAATTTTCCAGGTAAGGGAAGCAATGAAACAGGTATTGGGCAAGATGGTTTCAGGCATTCCAGAGGATTTCTAAATGGAGAAATGTCGAGAGAGGGCATCAGGCTTGACATTGCGGGATCCTGGGGCATTAATTAATACAGATGGCATGACCAGGTACTTGAAGTGTCCAAGTGGAGTGGTGAATGCAGTTTCCCACTTGTCCCCCTCTCTGATGCGGATTAGGTGGTAAGAGTTACCCTTATGTGAATACAGTGGCACCGTGAAGGGCAGTGAAGGTGGAGCTGATAGGGGTAGCAGATACTTGTTCTTGGTAGTATTGTTGTGAAGTCCATGGAAATCACTACAGGATCTGAGGGAGCCATATTTTTTATAAACAAAGAAGAAGCCTGCACTAACAGGGGAGGAGGATGGCCTGATTATTCCAGCAGCTAGGGAATCCTGAATGTACGTCTCTATGGTGAGGCTTTTATGTTTGGATAGGTTATATAACCAACTACTAGGCAGAGTGGCTCCAAGAAGCAGGTCTATGGTGCAATTGTATGGACAATGTGGGGGTAAGCTCAGATCATGGTCTTTGCTGAAGACTTGGGCCAGGTCGTGATATTCCTGAAGCACCTTGGACAGATCAATCTCATCTGGAGGACAGAAATGGGTCGGAGAAGCACATGTCAGAATTTAGCGAAGACAGGTGGCGTGACAATGGGGGCTCCAGGAGAGAACCTTTTCTTGAGAAATTTCTTTAACCAGGTAAAGCCATGGACCAGGGCGGAATTGGGACTGTCGATGATGTGCAAGGAGATGGATTCATGATGGTTACCAGCCAAGACTAGTATGAAGGGGACAGTTTTGCGAACTTGTGCCAGGTGCAGTCCATCCAGGACCCTGGCCTCCAACAGCAAGGACAAGGATTCATTGGCAAGCGGAAGTTGCTGTATTAGGTTGCTATGAATGAAGCTCTCCTCAGCTCAGGAATCCACAAGGGTAGTCACAGGCACGGATTGGTTGCGCCAACAGAGGGAGGCAGAGAGTTGAAATCGTTGGGGGACTTGCACGGAGGTTCTGCTCTCCATTATTCCCCCCGTCACTAGTGAGCCAGTCCTTTTAGTGGTCAGGTTGGACATGGACTGGTTCTTTTTCCTGGGCTGTCAATTGAGCTCGACCTAATTGCATAGGCTCAGGTTCAGGGTTAGACACAGGTGGTGGAGAAGGAGCGGTGCAAGGAGAGGCTGACATTCATAAAAAGAAGGTTGTGGATCGATAGGAGCGCTCTCTGTGATGCTCTCACAGATGGTTATTGAGTCGAATGGTCAGAGACATTAGTTGATCCAAGTTGAAGACCTTGTCTCGGGCTGCCAGTTCATCCTTGATGATCTCGTTCAAACCAATACAGAATAAGCCTTGGAGGGCCTCACCATTCCAACTGTGGTGGTGTGAAACTTGATCACAAACTCCACCAGACTTCTGGTTCCCACAGGAATGGCGGGGAATTACAGGGAATCAGAATTACTCAGGCACGGAGAAACTACAGAAGGGACACAAGACTAGAAATGCGAACTAGGGATTACAATACAGACTTAACCATGAGATTTTAAATGTACACAGAGCAGGGAACTAACCAGAACTGAGTACTACAGGGCTAGGAAAGTTTTCGGAATGGGAATACAGAATTAACACAAATGTGCACACAGCGAGATACATGGAAGCCAGAGTACAAAGGCTGAAAATGCGCACAAGCGGTGTGGCAGACAATAGCTCACAAACAGATTTATGGAGAATACCTCATCGAGTAAAGCGACGGCAAACACACATTACTCTGGCAATTGACTCAACAAGAAAATCACTAAGCAAGAGGCTATAAAAAAGAGCCTACAAGGAACCCTACACAATATTAAGGCACATAACAAACTAATAACTTAGCTGACAGTTCACAAGGGAGAATGGTCAGGGTAATGTGGGCGGAGGAGGTGAATGGCATGACTGGAGGAATCTGGGAATCTGTGTCTTCAGGGTGCAGCGTGCTCGGAGAATGGAAGACGAAGAACCAGAACCCAGGCGGGTGATGAATGCTGTCAGCATGAGACAGGAATCCAACGGGGAGCGGCACAGAGAACTAGGCAAGAGAGCAAGGGTTAATGAGAGAGCAAGGCAACAAAACAGAAAACTGAGCTGAAGCTGGTCTGAGTTGACTAACAGTGGATAGTACAATGGTCCGGCATCAAATGATGAACAGAGCCTTCTTTTAGGGCAGTTGAAGATCACAAACAGGTGAGCCACTCCCCATTGCAGGTGATTATCCAATGGCATCTTCTCACATACATGCATACACACACACACCTCAGGAGGGAGAACTGCCAGCTAAGCAGTGGTGGAGGTGGAGGGCATGACAAGAAAAGCATCAAACCCTCAGCGTTTAGATGCTGAAACCATCTAATGCCAGGATTTGTGCTTTTAAATTGCTAACTTTGATGCCTAAGCCATAAATTGGATTTGGAATGCAAATCCAAGACTGACAGTTATGCACTCTGTTCCCTTGCTGATTCTCATGCAGTCAATAAATGTGGTACTTCATTCATTCAAGCAAAATGTTGCCTCTGAAAATAACACAGCCGTCTGGACATAATTGGGAAAAATATTTTACATTGTACAACTTGGTCTCCTACAAATTGCATTCATATACAGTCAGTATGTCCACCATTCACCTCCACACCTAACCGACTCCCACTGAATTAGTAAATGTGGTGCTTCATTGCCGTTGTGACCAGCTAGCAGTTATGGTTCCACTACATTGTAGCTGGGAGGAGAAGCCATTCTCCTAGAAATATGCACATAGTTTCGAGGAGAATGGCTTTCAAGAACTGGAATTAGACAAAAGGTCTCTTTGAACACTCAAAATGTTGAAAAGTGGTACAAGTAAAGCAAAGTCATGAAGTCAAATTGACTCAGTAGTGCCAGTTACACACTAATAAAACAAACGTTTGTTAGCTAACATCAGCCAGGTTGTAGCTGTTAAAGCCCGGAGTGTGCTGATATGTATAAAGGCGTGTTTTATTGGTTTTAAATCCAACTTTTTATTTTAACAAAGCACAGTTCTTATTTTCAAAAGCTTAAGAGTGCTTCTCAGCAGAGCATAAACACTCTCTGGCTTTATTGTTGGCTGATGTGTTACTGCTTCATAAAACACTTCAAATGTTCTGTCATTCACGTGTGAAAAAGTTGATCAGGAAAAACCAAATACTCCAGAAAACTTCAGACAAGTTCAAATACATCTTAGTCATTGCCGTCACTGTCGAACAGTCCTCACATTTGCCAGAGTGTAACATTAAGTAGACAACAAAGAAAAGAAATCATCCAAACAATAAAAACAACAGGACCTGGTGTGTTCACACAGGCTGTACTGTCACACTTCAGCAGTTCATATTTATTTAACTGCCAAATTAGACTCTATAATTCATTGTGCCTGTGGACAGAGAGAGGGGAGCAGAAAGGCTAAACATGGTGGGCTCATTATCTCTCTAGTTACATGTTTACCGTTTCTAAATACACCTAATTGGAAGATCAAAGTGTCTGCAACTACCTCTCCCCATGGCTGAGAGGGCAGCCAACCACAGATCTGCTCACTGGCTCACTAATTTGATCAAATGCACCCTTGTCTCGTCACATCAGAGCGCTCATCGTGAGTGCACTCGGATGTGACTTAGTAATGGAGAGACGCTTCGCTACATGTTTAGGATTTGATACTTTTTTTTCTTCTGTTCTATTATGGGTATAGTTTGGTAAGTTGGCTTTTGACTTTTGTCAATTGAGTAAAGAAGAGAGAAGAAAAATATATTATATATAAAGTTCCTATTCCTTCACATTAGTGTCCCATGAATTGATAAGGAATAATTTGATTTAG
>OMNN01092383.1:0-11796 GCA_900302755.1 Chromis chromis | reverse complement strand
CGTTAGCTTTGGTTCCTAACTCTAAAAGTCAATGGGGATTTTGAATGGGTTTGTGTTTAGACGCCTGAAATAAGGTCTGTGGTTAACACAAGCTTAAGAGATGTTGATGGTTTGTTCGACCAGATAAACTACGTTAGATAAAACCTCCACTTGTGAATTTTAAAGTTTTTACGCGTACTTAAAACGGCGGTTGCTCACAAGTGGCTAAATGAGACTACAGTGGTTGTCGGGGACATTAGACGTCGTCACGCCGAACACAAACCCCGGGTACTCTCTCACTAGTCCGCCTTACAGCCTCTAGTCCTGTTTTTCAGTTAATAAACAATAAACTGTTTTTCAGGTTAATAAACGATGTATTAAGCTACGGTTTCGCTAGCTTGTCAAAAGCCCTGATTAGATCTATGAAGCATAACGGTCGTGACGTCAAAATCAACCGACAGCAGTGTAGTTCGCTATAGCATAGCATTAGCTTTTTACTTCTCTCGGCTTCAAACTTCATATAAATGGTGTTCATCTGTGAAGATTATCCAGCTGATAAACAGCAACGCATCAGAAACTTGTTTGACACAGAGATGATTTTCTGCAATGATCCAAAATCCAATGCAAAAATCCCATAGGCCAATTTTCATAGGAACCACCGGCGCCATTTTTTCTGGGTTGGCCTACAGAAATATGTCATCACTATACCAGTCTATAGAGAGGACAGATAGCTGTATAGTGGTGTGTAATAGCGAGACACTTCATCCATAGCAGTAAACATTGTTGGAATGTTCAGTATAAGGTTTGACTGTATGAACAAAAAACAGCCCATCATTTCCTTACTGGAGACCCTTCTCAAACCCCTGAGTGGACATCACATGTGCCGACTGTGCTTGTGCTAGAAAACAAAAAGAGTTGTACGTAATTGAAGTAGTTGCTGCCTGATGTTGGTGGTGCTTTGATTTGTACATGCTTTACATCAACGGTGCCCAAACACAGCGGGGAGTTCTAAACTCTCCAGAAATCCTGTGCTCTGTCAGAAAGCATCCCACTGACACGGCGCTACAGCCCCATCGGTAAGAACTGCTATATCTTGTAAAGAGTACAAAGCTGCAGCCAACAGTCCACAGAGCCCTGCCTGTTTGTCTGTCTGTGTTTAAGATGAGGGCATCGTGCATCGACATAGCAGACTGACGTGTATTAATTGCTAAACTAGGGACTTTCCTGACAGCTTGTTTCGACACTATCATGTCACCTGTTCCACAACAATCTGAGCAGAAGCAGAGATCCAAAAGCAGAAGTGTCACAAGCTCACAGAAACAACTTGAATGCAAGGAGGAAGGGTTAAGCTGACCAGTCAATCCGTGCAAGAGGCAGTGTCTGAGTGCAGAGGTGCAGTTTTGAGCAAGACGCAGGGCAAATCTGTGTCTGAGGTAAAGGAGGAGGAGTTTAGAGGGAAAGAATTTCAGTATCTGAACATGAAAACAAAAAATCATTCTCTCCAACTAAAAGAGCACACTCTTGAATGGAGATGGAAATATCCCCACTTATTTATGTCAAGGAGATCCAAAACTTAGCAGATATTTTTGTCCATCTCTCTAAATGAAACATGGATTTATTTGTGTCATGAGTGTATTAGTAGTTCTACAGTGGTGTGGAGTAAAGTTGTGTTGGTTTGTCAATGTGAGATGACTCACAAATGATAACTTGATCGGCAGCTTCTTGATGTTATAACCACATTTCAAAAGACAATTTAAGCTTCCAATCAAATAAGATTATTTGGTAGAATGTCTTATAAACTATCTGAGAATGTTCAGTAGGATTTAAGCCATTTCAGTTTCATTGCTCCGTTCATAATGAATGACTTTTAAACCACCATGATCGTAGTTTTTAACCAATACAGATTTTTCTAGGTCATGTGTTTTGTTAATCCTAATAAAATTAGAATATAATTGAGTCACAGATTTTATAAAGGACTGGTCCAATACCAGAGAGTACATAGAGTGCAGAATTCTACAGTGAGATCTCTTTTCAGCCAAGAGTAGTAGGTGTAGGTGCTGGAGGCACCGAGCAGATATGTTGAATGGCAGCAGCACGTGCAGGCTCAGCAACAGGTCTCCTGAGACTTGTGGGAAAATTAAAACTCCCCAAGAGTTGTGAATGGAGAAACTTTGACAAGTTCTAGACAACCAAAAGCCAGAATGAAAACGGTGTCACAGAGCATTTGCAACAAAAGTAGAAAACACCTCAGACTTATCGAGTGGGTTTAAAATTGATAGTGGAATTTCAATTACTGGTACCAGCTGCCAAATTCCTGGTATTGTGACTTCGCAAACTGTAGTAGGTGGCAATTTGTCTAGAAAGTAAACTCCAACAACAGGCTTAATTTTTCAGAAGGACCAGTGAGAGATTGCTCTGAGTTACTGCAGCTAGTGGAACAGAGGCTGGCCTGAAGGCGACAATAAGACTTTCTAAGTGGACTCAGTAGTCGAGTTAGTGTTGCTGTTGTGTTTCAGCTAGCTGTGAGTATGCTGTGTTTTTGATAAGAACTCAGTTAGGGTTAGGGTTAGTGGTTAGGTTTTCTCACTCCCAGGAAAGATGCCTTCACTGAAGTCATGCAGTACTTCAATAATTTCTAGTCTCTGTCTGTTCTGGCCTGGTGTGCTGTTCTGTCAGGCTAATTCAAACAGTTTATCTGCCAGGGCTGCATAGTCAAACTGTAGTACTGGTCCGATGTCATCAATTGGAATCTCTGTTACCGTGTTTCCACCGACCTGGTGCTAGTGCTAGTGCTAGTTTGGAGCTAGTGCTAGCTTGGTGCTTAGTTGGTTCAAATCTTGTTCCTCCTAAGAACCTGTTTGCTTTTCCATTGGCAAGGAGCCAAGTTGGAGCTACGCCATTGGGTCACCGTAAAACGTCTAAGCTTGTATCGATTACATAGCAGTTAAACAAACGCAATAAGTTGATGATAATATTTATGTTTATCTTTATAAAGATGAACATCTTTAAAAAGATGTTTATGAGGTCCGCGAGGCCGCCTGTTGCCCACCGCCGGCACTTCCACGTATCCGCGACACAATTGTACTGGATTTCAGCTCCAACAGTTTGTGCTAAACTTCCATGTGTCCCGGGAGTCATTCCAATACATCTGATCGGACCAGGGATGTCCTGGAGAACAAGGACACTAATGACCGCTTGTGTGTCCCTTTCCACAGCTGATCGCTGGTCACCATAACCCTTCTTCTTCAGGACCTGTTCATTAGGGAAAACTTGGACTTTTTATTTCTCACTGAAACCTGGCAGAGGTGTTCTGAATATTCACCTATAAATGACCTCTGCCCCTCAGACTGTAGCTCCATCAGCACACCGAGGCAGTCAGGCCACGGCGGAGGTCTTGCTGTGTTTTTTAAAAATCATTTTGACTGCCGGTCAGTCAGCACCGAGACATTTCCTTCTTTTGAACTTACTGTGACTAAAGCTGGCCGTCTAAATCCATTTTACTGTATTTTAATTTACCAACCTCCTGGCCTCTTCCTGTGTGATTTTTAGTAAGTTTTTATCTTCAGTTATAAAGCTGGAAAAGGTTTTAATTATTGGGGATGTTAATTTACATGTTGATGATGTTACCTCTAAGGTTACCTCTGCTTTTTTGGATATGACTGGGTTGTTTAACTTTAGACAACATGTTTCTGGGCTCATACATATAGCTGGACATACTTTGGACTTGCATGGACTAAAAATTGACAACATTCGCCTTGAGGATTTCCTGGTCAGTGATCATAAATGTGACCTATTTGATGTCTATTGTATTCTTGATCTGCTGCCACGTAACTCCATGTCTAATTCTAGGTGCATCATTAATGAACACACAGCTGAAAAATTCACTGCTTTATTTGACCCAAATGGTCTGTGATGATGTGCAAACCCTGGTGCAGCTTTTTCACAGCAAGTGCTCCTCTGTTCTAGAAATAGTTGCTCCTCTCAAATCTAAAAAACCTTCTATTGTGAAATCCTCACCTTGGATTAATGAGTCAGTTCGCTTTTTCAGGCGTAAGTGTAGGAAGATAGAGCGTTTAAGGAAATCCACTGAACTACAGGTCCACCGGCTGCATCTTAAAGACTTGTTATTGGAACTCAATGAAATGATTAGGGTTGCAAGAACAGCATACTTTGCCAACCTCATTTCAGCCAACAAAAGATATTCAAAATTTCACTTTGATACCATAAATGCAATAGTCTCTACCACTCCACAAGTGCCTGTTTTCTCTCACACCGACTGCAATAATTTTCTAAAATGTTTTGTTGATAAAGTCAGCAGAATCACAGCCAAGATCCCCCCATCATCTCACCATCCTTCTCCTGGTGCTCCCAATGTCACAATTTTAAACTGTTTTCCCCTGTTTCCTTGGAGGAGGTTACAGCTTTGTTGAACAAAATTAAGCCCTCACATGGCCCTTTTGATTTTCTCCCTCCATCCTTGTTTCATAATGTTTTAAAATCAATTGGTCCCACCATTGTCGACATAATAAATCTCTCCCTTTCAACAGGCTCTGTCCCTACTCTTTTTAAGCATGCTGTAATCCAGCCTCTGCTGAAAAACAAAAACAAATCTTGACCCCACCCTTCCAATTAATAATAGGCCAATCTCCAAACTGCCCTTTGTCTCTAAAATTCTGGAAAAGGTAGTTGCCATGGAGCTTACAGCTGCTGTAGACATACAGTGGCATGCAAAAGCTTGGGCACCCCTGGTCAAAGTTTCTATTTTTGTGAACAATTAAACAAGTAGAAGATGAAATGATTTCCAAAAGGTATTAAGTTACAGACAAATATTGAAAAGAGTGTTTCATGTTTAACTGCATGCCTTTTAAAGATCATTTCATCTTCTACTTGTTTAATTGTTCACAAAAACAGAAATTTTGACCAGGGGTGCCCAAACTTTTGCATGCCACTGTAAATGGCATGTATGACCCATTCCAATCTGGCTTTCGTAAATCTCAGGATCTGCCTTAGACTGGTTCTCATCCTACCTTTCTCACAGGAAGTTGTTTCGGTGGGCCCGTTCATGTCTGACACAGCCCCTCTGTCTTGTGGTGTCCCACAGGGTTCTGTACTGGGTCCAATACTGTTCTCACTCTAGTTGTTTCCTTTGGGTCAGATAATTAGCCGTTTTAGTGATGTCATATCATTTGTATGCTGGTGACATTCAATTATATTACTCATTCAAACCCGAAGAGAGCAACAAACTATCAATTTTAAATGACTGTTTGCAGACCATTAAAAACTGGATGTCTGACAACTGCCTTCAATTAAATATGAGCAAAACAGAAACTCTTATACTTGCCCCCCAAAAATGGATACCATCCATTAATCATCATATTGGGCCATTAAGTGATTGTGTTAAACCCTGCCTTTGTAATCTAGGTGTGTCTCTTGACCAGTCTTTTCTTGTTTTTTACATTTGCGCAATATAGCTCAGTTAAAATGTATGGTATCCAAGGTGGAACTAGAAATGTTTTTACATGCTTTTATCTCGTCTTGTGTAGATTATTGTAACGCCTTTTTTACCTGTCTAAGTCAGTCCTCTCTTAACCGCCTTCAAACAGTCCAAAATGCAGCTGCTCGCCTTTTAACAGGATCAAACCGGAGATCCCGCATCACCCCTGTCCTATCCTCTCTTCACTGGCTCCCGATCACTTCTCGTGTTCATTTTAAAATATTGGTGCTAACTTTTAAAGCTTTGCACGGTCAAACACCCCGGTATGTTGTCGACCTCCTTCACCCTTATGCCCCAAATAGGGCTCTCAGGTCTGGCCAACAAAATCTACTTGCTGTACCACAAACCAAGTACAAAACCCGTGGTGACTGTGCTTTTCAACTGAAGCTGTGGAATGCTCTTCCTCTACAACTGAGATTGGTGGACTCCTGTGAAACTTTTATGAGGCAGTTCAAAATGTCTTTGGTTGACCAGTAGCTGCTCTATTTTATTTATTGTTTTTGTTCATGTATGTTTTTGCCGCTCTGTATCTTAGCTGTTACTCCCCTGTTTTATCAGTATTACTACATATACTCATATTTTTACTGACATTATTTCTGTTTTTATCGTTCTGCTATTATTGGTGTAAAGCACTTTGTGATCTTTATCTGTGAAAGGTGCTATATAAATACATTTTACTTACTTACTTACTAATTAGCTGATTGATGACTGTTTTGCTTTGGAGGTTTTCTGCATCCTGTCGGCCTAAAGTCTCTAAATGACACCAATTTCTAGTGGACCCCCAGACAACTAAAATAATTTCAATCAGCTTTGAACGGTTCATGAATGTACAAACATTTGTTGAAAATTGAATATTTTTGTGTTTTTGGCTTGAGGAAACAAAGTGAAATCCTCTAGCAAAGGTCTGGGAACTTAACAGGCATATTTCACAACTTTCAAACCTCTTATTGATTTAATAATTAAATGGTTATTAAGAACATAATAACAAAAATAACCAGAAATGAACATAATGCTTATTTGCAGCAGCCCTACATTGACAGTACTAGGGGTGATATATATATCTTTACAAGTGTAAGTAAACTTTTGTTCATGACTGTACCTTCAGCAGACCAATGAGTTGCAGGTGTGAGTCACTCAACACTCCTGTTCTCCCGTTGTATGAATGTGTGGGTGACAGGTCCACGATTTTATCATTTTATACCAGGCATTAGCCACACAGGAGGCCCCTGAACACACACTAATACACAGACATATAACACGCTGACTCTCCTTGATTGGTCTCATTGAAATGAGGTGCTGTGGGTTATCAGTCACATTGTGCAGTCGAGGTAAAGATATTGTACAAATCCCGTAGTTTGAATTGTTTGCTGCCTTAAAACAACTAAATCAGAAGTCCTGAGGCCGGTATCTGTCTCGCAGTTACAGTCTCTGTTGTATATCTTTGCCAGATCAGGCTTCATGCCTCGGGTTATTGATATTAAAAAGACACAGTTGGACTTGAAGGCACAAAAGCTAGTTTAGTGAAAAAGGAGCCCACTGTAGCAGAATGTACAGTTTACATTCCAAAATATTGAATAAACCGTGACTCAAATTGTGACATTGCACTTGGGTGACATTAATTTCACTCTTGGCTGCAAAAATGCTTTGTGTGAATATCCAAGCACTAATGTCAATGCTCCATGGGTGTAGGTTTGGGGGTGATGTAGCAAGAACCTGTTCAAACCAGACTGCCAGTGACAGATACAAAATACACAAGTCTTAAACTCAAAGACGACAGACTGTGACTCTTGAAAGCCAAGCTCACACCTGTGTACCAATAATAAGATACAAAGGCATCTGCTTTCACTTAAATGTTGCACATTTGTGTCCTTTTGGGATTTTTTACGTTAATATGAAGAAATGTTGTGTGTTTTTTCAAAAGCCCTGCACCTATATAGGGTTTTGGGTAATAATTATTTTCCGTGGTACTAACGCTGCAGCAGAGAGGCTCTTCTCAGGCTCTACTGCGCTGCTGGAGACATAACATTTACTACAACACAGAGCAGTCTGAAAATCCTACCCAGACTTGATTTTTGATTATCAGATTGCCAAAGATTCCCACCCCTACTGTTTTTACTGATCCCATGACTTTCCCTCATGTGCCAAAATAGCTTTTTACGTCGGTATTAGCATTCCTCTGTAAAACAAAGAGCACTACCAGATGCAAAGTAATTAGAAAGTTGTGTTAGGGACCCACTTGGCCCTTTAGAATGTTCACAGAATACACAGACTACACAATATCAGGTAAAGCGAGCTTAAATTAAGCACATTGCACGACATACACACACAGATCTCAGAGGCTTATTGTAAATATTGAAGCTATCATATTAATCCTGTTGATTGCATGGAAGCCACTGTCTGTGTCTGATTTAAGCCTGGAGATGAATAATGAATCAACCAGTGCGTGACATCATGAGTCGACTTGCTGTGTGACACTTTGAACTGTGGGGAAAGACTTTGGATTACATATGGGAGAGCAGTGGGGGATCATGTGGTGAGAGGCACTGTGATACAGACCTGTGTGCATTTTATAATCACAATGAGGTAATTATTTAGTAATGCAGTGAGAATAATGTTACACTAAGTTCATAATTATGCGGCGGGTGAGTGGGTGCATGTGTGTGCTTCAAGGAGACGTTCTGCTGTTGAGCTGATAATTAAGAGGCCACTTGGCTCATCCAGCAGCAGCCAAAAAAATGAGCTGTGTTTTCAGGCTGGAAGTGAACCCACACTAAAGTATTCTAAACATAGACAGGTTGTTATGATGATCCATACAGCATAGTCTTGGCTGGATTACCAACAGAGCAAATTGAGAAACTACCCTGGGGCACCTGCACCTCTGGGCCTATTCTACTATGTGTCAACTAGTTTCTGGTAATTTGATGAATTGTAAATGAGTTTGGAAGTAAGCACCATCATTGGTCAGTATCAGCTGGAACAGCAACAAGCTTAGTTGGGCTCTGGATTATTTTAGATGAGTTGATTGTTAACTATTGTATAGTAGTTGAGTATATTGTAGCATTCTTTGTTGGGGTGGGGTATAGAAAAAAACAGAATTGTGTATCATATGTACAGTGTAGTGTAGTAAGATATAGTATAGTGTAGTATACACAACAGTAAAACCAAAGAAATAGCAGTATTAGAAGTGTGGCTGATATGCAGTGGTTGGAATCTAGCAAAAGTGATCCACAGGGACGGGTTAGAGCATCTATGCTGACTCCTGTCCAATGGTACAATGGTTCTTGAGTCCTGGCATTCATGTGTGTGTTGCTTTGACACATACCACATGTCTGCCATTGTTGCAAAGCACATACACCCTTTCATGAAACATCATAATGCCACACTGCAGTCATTGTTTAGGGGTGGTTAGTATAATTTAGCGTAGTAAAGAGTATTATGGCACATTATAGTATGGTATAGTGGCGCATATAATATAATAGTACAGTACACCTATAGTACTGTAACTGTACCTAGCTTGTGTGAATTACACATTGGGTTTAATACATTATACTGACTGTGATACAACTGATAAATGTTGTTGTTGTTCTTATTGTCAATAATTTCATTATGGTATGTTTTAGGGCTGGTCCAGAATATTTGAATATCCGAATATTCGTTCGTTGTGGTGGTAGTCGAATAGTAATTTTGATATTTGAATATTCGTGCGTGTCCCCGCCACGCGTCCCCGGTAGCTGCGCCAACTACTATTTGGAACAGCCCTAGTATGTTTATAAAATGTCAGATTATAGTGGAAATACCTGTCATAAGTACTCAAGAGCTAATGTTATGTCTTCAAAAGGCTTCTTTTGTTCAAAATCCAAAGATACTGAGTTTACAATATCTTCAAAACCAGAAAAGCAGCGAATCCTTTGATCTTTACCTGACAACGTTCACATTCTGTAGGTGTGTGTCCTTGTCTCCTTATTGTCCCTGCTCCGTTAACAGCAGCTGTATCTGTAACCGTTGTCACGTGTTCATAATCAAATCATATGGACACACACACCAACACATTCAGAGCTTACTTATGATGGATGAGCAAATCTAAGCAAGGGTCACTGAGTCTGTCTGAGGGCCATGTTCGCTATTAGATCTAGCTGTGATTAAACATTAGGAGCTATTTTCTATCTCTCACTCGATGTTGCTCTCTCTCCCTAATCTTTCTCTCGCTCATCGTCGCTCCCTTGCTCCCCAAATACGCCCTGGCTAATTCATCACCCGGCTCAAAGCCTATTTTAGCACCCGCTATGTGTATTCTGGGATCCTCGCTTGGCTCGGAGAGACAGATGAAAGAGGAAGAGTTTAAGAAAGGGGTCCATCCCTGAGGAGGAGCGGGAGCACTGTGTAAGGTTCTGTAGACCTTCTGCACATTCTTTTTCTTTGATTCCTTCATGTTCTCCCTACTTCCTTTGTATCATCTGTCCTTTACGGCTCCTCTTGTTTGGTCTTCTGTTCCTCTTCATTGGCTGCTAGGCTCATTGTTCCACAGTGCTGGTGCTTACAGTTAGGCTCACTGTACAGCTTAGCACTTACATTGTTGAAATCTCCTTTAGATTGGGACGTTGAATTTAATGCTCCAAAATGCTGTTCATGCAAAACAGTAAACGAAATTTAAAGGTTTAAAACGGTTAAAGGATATTTTGTTTTGGATTTTTATTCACACTAATCTGACTGATTCATGTGTAACTTTGCACTTGTTGAGAAGCAGAAAAGATTTAATCTGGAAAAATGTACTTTATATTAAGACGAGCAGCATCCATCCATCCAACAGCTACAGTGGCATGCAAAAGTTTGGGCACCCCTGGTCAAAATGTCTGTTTTTGTGAACAATTAAACAAGTAGAAGATGAAATGATCTTTAAAAGGCATGCAGTTAAACATGAAACACTCTTTTCAATATTTGTCTGTAACTTAATGCCTTTTGGAGATCATTTCATCTTCTACTTGTTTAATTGTTCACAAAAACTGAAATTTTGACCAGGGGTGCCCAAACTTTTGCATGCCACTGTATATGGCATGTATGACCCATTCCAATCTGGCTTTCGGAAACTGCATTCAACAGAATCAGCTCTCACTAAAGTCGCTAATGACCTTCTGATGGCAGCAGATGATGGGAAATGCTCATTATTGGTACTTCTTGACCTCAGCAGAAACTCAAACAGAAATTTTGACCAGGGCTGCCCAAACGTTTGCATGCCATTGTATACCTGCTTTATCCAAGGGAGGGTTTAGATGGAGGCTGGAGCCTGTCCCAGATGACAATGGGTGAAAGGCAGGGTACCACTGAACAGGCTGCCAGTCCATCACATGACCAACACAGAGAGACAGACAGCCATACACCCGTACACTCAGACCCACTTAACAGTCACCAATTAACAACAATGCATGTCTTTAGACTGCGGGAGGAAGCTGGAGGACCCAGAAAACACCCCCACAGGAACAGGGAGAACATGCTCCACACAGCTAACCCAGCAGATTTAAACCCAGGACCTTCTGTAAAAGGAGCACGTGCTTCTAAAAGATTCAGAAATATCGGATTTGAAATGATTTCTATAAAACTATCATTGCATCTGACAAAAAGCCCCACAAATAAGCTGTTAACTAACTGTAAAAGTCCTCTTCTGAGCCAACAGGCTTGCTAACCAAGCTAGCAGCAATGATGATATGATTCTGTGTCACCAGAAATTACAAAATGTTCAGAAAGCTGCTTGTTAGGGGTTATTGCTCAAGTTAATTGGATGGTGAGCTGACTATTTTTGTTGTTGAAGTACTTGATGAACTGATTTGTGTAAAACTGATTTCTATCTATCCATAACTTCAGGAATGTAACGACACCAGAAATTAGAGAGTCGTAAAAATGTCAATGCTTTTTGGACCAATCACCAGTAGTAGGGATGAACAGTTATTTGAAATTTTAAATATTTGATAAAGGTAAAACGTGTCACAGTATACCATTATAGATGAAGCATTGTGCTACAGAGATTTAAATGTTTCAGTTATTTATGAGGCACAGACACTGCATCAAATGAATGGAACATGTGCATGCATCTGTTGTCTATACAGGTAGTCTGTTATCATTTAGCACGCTTACAGTATCAACACACACCGCTCATGGAACATATTACTTTTAAATCCTAATGTCTGATAAATCTTTTAGTTATAATTCAAATCAGAACACGTTTTTTGAGAATATCATTGTTGTCCATGTTCACCACAAATACATCAATCTCAAGGATCATAAACAACAGCTGCTTGTTACAACTCAAGAACTTGTCTAAAAATCATTAG
>OMNN01092381.1:0-15359 GCA_900302755.1 Chromis chromis | reverse complement strand
AGAATAAAAGACTCAGTAAAGAGCTCCTAATCTTAACACCCACATGAAATTGAAATATTACTCATAGAACTGAAATATTGCATCTGAAAAATGAAATATTGCACATTATATTGACATGTTGTACATGAAAATGAAATATTGCACACAAAATTAAAAAGTGTATTGCACAAACTATTGGGAAAAGTAATATTGTAAATGACATTGATATCATTTGTTCATTATCTCTTCACATGCAGAAGGGTAAGTAGGTATGCAGTTTGGTTGCCACTGGTGGAAAAGGTGTTCTGTGCTGCACGTCTGTGGTCTCAGTCTCCAGCTGAAGGTGCTCTGATGTGATACCAGTTGTGCAGGGGATGAGAGGTTATTGTCCATAATACTTCCTCAGCATCCTCCTTTCTGTCACCTCCACCAAACGCTCCAGCTCCCCTTCCAGGAAAGAGCCAGCTTTCCTGATGAGCTTGTTGAGTGTGTTAGCATCAGCTGCCTTCACCCTGCTGCCCCAGAACACTACAGTGTAGAAGATGACGCCGGCCACCACAGAGTGATGAAACATTCTGCAGACATTAAAAGTATTATACTAACGGAAAGTATCATTGTTTGTTTGTATACAACCATCAATACTGCAATTTAAAAATAGTCCAATTAAAAGCAGTTTTATCAGAAGCACTCAAGATGCAGTGTTCCCTTCAGAATAGTGAATATATTACATTTGTGAATATGTGTTCAAATGTAAGCAGCACCTTAATATAACATGTTTGAAGTTGTATTCACTATTAGGTTGTTCAAACCACAACACCACTCTGGTCTCTCTTTAAGTCTTGACAACTTTATTTTTCCTTTTTACACAAAAAAATAACGGACCTCTTCCCACCACTTAATTTAAAAATCCAGTAATTATGCTTTTATAATTACTGGATTCTTTTTGTTTAAGTTACTGATTTAGATAAAACTTGCAGACACGTTTTGGTAGCTTAATGAAATTGGCTTGACAATCACATTTTTCTTCACCTTGAGTTCAGGATTTCACAATATAGTGTATACTGACTTTGTCATGTGAGCAAACTTCCATATGTAAATGACCCTGATCATTGACCTCTTGCAAAGTTTTAAGATCATGAAGCATCCCATTATTGATTTTTGCAAAGCTGTTTTGATGTCTTTTCTTTGATGTCATACACTAGAGAAAAGAAAAAGCATTGATTAAATGTGTTTTTGGAACATCTGATAGATCATATTTGTTGCTGTGGTGCAGATATGTAGAGAAAACAATGCAACATTGACACCCTGAGCAACTTATATTAGTTGTTTGTAAGCAAGCAAGCATAAAGATTCAATTAGAGCAGAACTATTCATATCAACTTCTGATAATCTTTCAGTTATTGTTTGGTACAGTTTAGCAACAATGTCAAACACATGCAAATATGATCATGTTTTTACACCTCACCATTTAAAGCAGGTATCTGTATATGCAAACAACTACAATGAGACGCACGGAGTACAAGTACTAGTATTCTGTGTAAATCTTTCTAAGAAAAGGGGGATATCAAATATAGAAAACAGTTTAGCTGTTTGCTCCCAATTGTTGTTACTTAGGACAGTTTCTTTCCATTTGTTTTTGAGGTCATGTTTCCTGTAGCACCATCCACATTGGAAAACAGAAATCTCAAGAGTGCCTCATCACATGATGTTCAAAGTTCCAAGACCTCTTCAAACGCTCCACTGCAGTAACTTTCTAAGAGGATTACCTTCCAGCTATGTTAATCTAATAATGAAAGAAACAATAATTCCTAGTACGAGTACGTTTTCCACTTCTCATTCATTTGAACTCTTATGATGGGGTTGCAACAATTAAAAACGCAGCACCTTTACCATCAAACGCTGAAGCAGATCTGCATCATATTTAATCAGCGAATAATCACTCCAGTGTACATGAGGTGCACATACATTGTTGGAGTTGAGTTTTAATGAGTTTGATTTAATGTAACTTGATTTGTTAACTTTACCAGGAGTTTTGCAAGACTACACAACCAAACATGAGACCCTTTCTTTTAAAGCAACGTCCTCAGTCACATAAAAATCACCGAATTTAACAAGTATAAATTCCTTTTTATTACAACTGTATTCTTAGGACAATATAAAGAAAGTTTCAGAGATTCAAAGAGATCCGCTTGTCATAGTCACAAGAGCTGGTGCATAAACACTGCAAAGGTCTACTGTGTGACAATAGGAAAACTTGTATACCAAAAACTTACAACAAGTAGACCCTCCACATCACTGACTAAGCCACATTTTAGAAGCATTATTACCTACAACCTAAAAAAGATCCGTGAGCCAAGTAAACCTGCAATTCTAACCAAAACACAGGCATTAGGAACATTTCCAAATCAGCATTTACTGATTTGTTTCTGCTTATTGAAAATTTTATACAACCCCGGTTACTCAATCAGTTGTATAATAGTGGATCGTGACATTTTTCCAAAACTTCTGAAATCTCTTCAGTAATCCTGGGGATTGCAAGACACCCACCTACTTGTGATCCTCAAGCCACCAATTCGAGGCTTGAATGTTCAACTCCACTTTCAAATGAATGCTCCCTGCTGAAGAAACTATGCTCCTCCCCTGTGTTTTCTAGGACAGAGCTTCCTGTTAGAGAAAGACCTTTTCATTTATAAGTGTTTAAAAAAAGAAAGTGTTTTTCGCTGTTAATTCTGCCACAAAATGTTGTGCAGAAAGAAAGCATGTCTGGCTTTAGTTTATCATGAAACCACTTATTAGTATTTCATACCAGACAAACATAATGGCTCACTTGCACAATTATCTTGAATCATACTTGAGAAAGACTGACACCCTGTGGCCAAAACAAATAGCTCTTTGAACGCTGAACTACAAAAATCCATAGAAAAAAATCCACAGACCCAAATGTTGCCATTCTGACCGATTTCACCTGTCACACTCTACTAAAATAAAGTGGATACAACTGAATATTTTTACATATTTTAAAATGGAGCAACTGAACTATTACAATGGACATCACAATTGCGCATCTTTACAAAATTCAGGGAGTGAGTTATCTTTCAGTCCTCTTTAAGTCCTCCAAAGACAGCTGTGGGGACGCTCTTCTGTTCAAGCTGCACCTCTGTAATGGCCGAGAGGACATGACGATTAGTGCATGCATTTTCATGAATAAAACATCTGTACATAAATGTTTAAACCACTTTTTCAGTTTTACTGTGTCTGTCACTCACCATCTGGTCCTTGGTCTTCATCATCTTCATCCTCGTCATCATCATCAATATTGATTTCATCAGGATTGGCTTGTTTGGCAAGCTCTGCCAACTCACTGCGAGAAGTGTCACTCCTGCATTAACAGATGAAAATAAGCAAATAAGACACATGCCAGCAATGTCCTTTGGAACTAAAAGCGGAAATTTCCAGATAAAACTTTCTCTGGAGGTAAAAAAGAAGAAGAAAAAAATAAGATTAACGACAAACCTGACAAAGAGAATCTTCTCTTTGGGTTTGGGTTTGTCTTGCTCAGCTTCAGCAGCAAGCTGCTGTGCTTTCTGCTCCAGCATCTTCATGTCGTCAATTCCCATCTGACCTGGAGCAAGGTCTGACACTGGACCCAGAAATAATATTTGATCAAACAGGGAAACATTATCAAAAATATATTAGTACATTAACGCTTGTGTAGTTCTGGTTTATCTCTTAAGGATCAAGCACAAACATGGAGCGTATGTGGCTACCATATCAATAGAATTTCACACATCCCTTGAATATCCCATATAGCCTATACAGTTCATTCATAGTACCAGCCCAAAATAGAAGACACTTTAGTTATACTTTTAAGTTAGTCCAAGTTCTCTCACCAGTGCCTGTAGAGCTTGTTGTGGCCTTAAGCATCTGAGAGGACATAAAGTTGACCTGGGTGTTGTATGTAGCCTGGACACTGCGTTTGATCCTCAACATCTCTCTAATGGTGTCCTCATTTCCATGGCGAATCTCAAATTCTTTCCAGGTCTGCCAGAAATTAGCTGTCACCTGAAAGATCGAGTTCATAAATACATCAGGAGGCATGATGAAATATATCCACATCTTCTGTAGAAATGTGACATTTGGTTTTGTATCTCTCACCCTTGGGTCGCAGATCTGGGAGCAGTACGAGTAGATTGCTCTGGCCCGATCAATCTCACCCAGTTTGCTCTCCATGTCAGCAAATCGTTGACACATGTCTCTTGAATGCTCGTCAGGAAGGACCTGTTTAAATACAAACGGTACAACTCAGCTTTTAGATATTCCAACACTGAATAGAATAACTAGTTCAGTAGCTTTAGCTTTTTATTAACCGATCCATGAGTCTAAAGTTATTCAAAAGTTTTTTATAGCCTTTCTATGCTTGGCAGTGAGGAGAAAGCATCTGGAATTAGTTTACAAACAACTGCAAATCATTATCACAAGAAAGTGTATAATAGATTATTGTATTTATTATTGTAGAGAAGGTGGAAGCTCTCCATATATTGGTGTTGCATTTGAAAAAAACAAACCTGTCAGCCTAAAAATACATTTTCCTCTATACATTTTTTCATTTGCAAGATTAACTGCAAATATACCAATAGGGTCAATCTGTGCGTCGCTAAATGCTGTATGTGTTATCCACAATTCTCTTGGAAAGGTTTAACTAGCAGCACTGAAGCTTGTTAAGCGTGTTCAGGTTAAAAAACAAATCAAATTGGGCTACTCTCATTTTATGACAAAGCAAAAGCAACAGTAAAAAGCTTTATAGCACTGCTACGTAGTGAATGCAATCCTTTCGACGGGTCAGAATTTGTAGAAAACCTATTAAAGCAGAAACTGTAGGTTTTAAGAGCTAAGACAAATGCTACGTTACCTCAATAGCCTTCTGGTAAATTGCTCTGGTGTATGTGACTCCATAAATTTCCGCTGCTCTCTTGATGTAGATATTAAACATGTGATGTCTCTCCTCATTTTCTACTGCCTGCGTTGCTCTTTCATAGACAGCCATGGCATGTCGTGCCAATCCATACTCCTCCTCCAATTTGGCATACAACAGATAAATGGCTGAAAAGAAAAACCGACATAGTTTTTAAGTGCATTCCATAAATGAAAAATGAACAGTAAAGTGACAAAAGCTGTGATTGTAGTTCTAGCAAAAACTATTTACTCTTGGCAAACTTGGCAGGGCAGCCATCCAGGGCTTGTTCAAATAAATCTCTGGCTCTCTCCAGCTTCTTGCCCCCATAACGATCAATGAACTTGGTGAGGTAAGTGTTCCAGATGTCATAAACATTTGGCCACCTGAAGAGAGCGATACCACGCTCATATGCCTTACAGAAGAGCAAAGGAAGAGAACAAAGACAATAAAGCATCAGTTGAACGTGTGCTACACTGAGCAAAATGAATGTAGGTTTGATCAGTTTGTGTCATATTATTACTTTAAAGCTTTCCTCAAAGTAGTTGTGCTCTTCAAGGAACATGGCATAGTTGATGACGATCTGTGGAGTGGCGATGCGGAGATCTATAATGCGGTCGTACACTGCTTTTGTAGACTGAGGAGAAAAGAGGAAAATGAATAAAGAATTAGACTAAACATCTAAGGATGACAGAGATTCTAAGATCAATACTATTTATTTGATTTACACATAGTGTATATATTTGGCTACACAGCTAGATAGATACAGACATGTAGTGAACATACCTGAAAAGTTCCAAGACTTTCCTCCAAGTCTGCCAACATAGACCAGACCTTCAAAGACTTGTAGACTCTGTTTTGGACTGGCTCAGATGCATCAAAGTATTCTGCTTTCTTGGAAGGGATGGCTGTAGCTTTCTATATTCAAATCATAAATACAAAGTTACGACAATACCCACAACAAAACAAGCCAAGTGTCTACACTGAACATCCTGTGACATTTTGAAGCTTTACATCTCCTTACGTCAGCCGCCAAGAGCAAATTTAAACTTTTCAAAAAACATTCGAAGGAAGAATGAAGTTTGCCAGGGTTGTTGTAGTTTCCCAACTCTGCCACTAGATGTTCCAAAACATCAAGTATAAATGCTGCAGCTAATATGTGATACTAGTGTGTTACCCTGAGTATGCGTAGTGCCTGTTCATAGTTCTCGTGGCGAAGCTCCATCTCTCCATATTCGCACCACACTGCAGCAAGGTCATCCACCTGCTTGTAGTTCACCTTGGTGGCCTTCTCAAAGATCGTCCTGGCCTGAGTTACAGTCAGTACATAAAGGACATATTAATAAATCGAAGAAAAAAAGTTTACAGAACCCCTGTGGAAAGACCTCAGTGACTTACATCGTCTAGCTGCTCATTTTCCTCGTAGAATTTAGCAAAGGAAACCCAGAGAGAGTGAGGCTTCCCTGTGGCCTTCATTGGATCCACGGTCTGTACTGCCTCAGTGTATGTGTTGATGATCTGAAGAGAATATGGATTCATTAGTAATGCACTACATTAAAGGCACTGTTTTCTGTATGCTTTTAGTTAAATTGTATACCACTATGAATTGTGTGTGGACCGACACTGTACAAACAATATGCATGAAAAGACCTGAAACTTACCTGCCGTGGATTTCCCTCATACAGTTTTACCCGCTTGTGCCACTCATGGACGTTATGAGGGTTTTGCCTCAGTAGCACACTGTTCAACAGGAGGGGCCGCCGGGCTATCAGCTGCTCAAAGCGTGCCAGTCTAAGCTCCAGGTCTACGTCATCTGGTTGGAGAGGAACAAAGAGTGAGGCATGCATAGCAAGACAAGTAAGTAAGTAAGTAAAACTTTATTTATATAGCACTTTTTAAAACAATATGTTACAAAGTGCTAAACACAACAAAGAAATAGAACAAATAGGAAAAACAAGAATAGAAAAACAGTTACAACATGCAGATACAAACTTTCTGACACACACTGAGTGAACACCCTGGCCACATAAATCACAAACAACCCCTGAGACAGACCCATAACCAACACTTCATACACCAGTATATAGACACAATATAGACATACATCTATACACAAGTATATGCATACACACGCACACACACTACACTGTCCTGATTTAATAAAATGCCTGTTTATATGTGAGTTTTTAAGAGTCGCTTGAAACTGTCTATGGAATCTGAAGATCTGATGGACTGGGGAAGACTATTCCAGAGGGTGGGGGACAGAATAGGAAATGCACGGTCACCTTTTGTTGATAAGTTGGAGCGGGGGGATGGATAGGAGGTTACGGTTTGATGAACGGAGTGGTCGTGAGGTTGAGTAGGGAGCTAGGAGGTCAGAAATGTAACTGGGGGAGAGGTTGTGCAGGGCTTTAAGAGTAATTAGGAGTATTTTGAAATGAATGCGGGATTTTACTGGAAGCCAGTGAAGGGAAGCGAGTACTGGTGTGATGTGGGACCGACGACTAGTTTGTGTTAATAATAACACAAACTAGTCTAAGTGAAAGCAATAAGTGTTCGAAATATTAATGAATTATTACGCACCCTCTTCATCCTGCCCCATCTCAGCAGTGGTCTCCATCTTGGCAGCAATCATGCTCTCTTCAAACTGAGCATAGCTATCAAACACTTGTGTGAAATCCCTTACTGTCACCACTGTAAGGATGGCCTCCTCGTACACGTCACGAGCCTGAGGAAATAAAGAGTCATAGTAAGTCAATCCTGTCAGTTGCGTGCTTTCCGTATAAACGTGGAAGCTTTTCAGAGGAAACGCACTTTCTCAAAGTGGCCACTCCTGATGTAATAGTCAGCTAAAGAGCACCAAAGCTTTCCAAGCTGGTCTGTAAAGCGTGTGAGGCCTCCTCGGATGATGGCTCCTACATTCAGTGAGGTCACCTTGTCAGGATTCTGGGAGATCAGGTCGCATAATTCATGCCACAGCTGTACAAGAAATAAGTGTAAAAAACAGATTTATGAATTTTCTTGTTCAGCTTTAAAGACAGACACAGTGGAAAACGCTTGGTGTGAGAATAAATCTTACCTGATAATTAGACTTGCCCTCTTTGGACACAAAGCTTTCATCATTGACAACAGCTCCTAGTCTCACAGCTGCTTCATCCAAGCGACCAACAGACCGTAGGTAGTCTATGTATTCCTCTGTATTTTCTGGAGAAAGCTACAGGGTATAAAGAGAAGACAGTATATTTAGAGGACATCGTCATTCATCGAAAAAACTTTATACTTCAATTTCTACACATTAATCTACTGACAGCTTTCCTTTTCCATAGTCTTGTTCTGTTGTAAAAATAAGACTGTTAGTAAATGTGTATTGCTCCTAAATCGTTAGAGCTCTTTATCATATCCTATTGAAGCCTTTTGGATGATTAGTGAAACATCCTCAAGACTAAAAGAGCAATCCAGTAGCCTTTGATCTGGCTAAGAATTTTCAGGCATTTACAGACAATGTTTATGGCACATAGTACATGTATACATACCATAACCACTTTGACATCATTGAAAGCATTTAAATACAATAATCTGTAAAATCACAACGATACTAAATAACAGCTGCTGTTGGGACCTGGGTTGTACACTTTGGTCTCACCTTAAGGTACCTGCGGTACACCCGAATGGCTGTCTCAGGCAGGGGCAGGGTTCGGACAAAGCGGAGATACAGAGGCCAGATGCGTGGATGTTGAGTTACAGGAAGAGCTCTAAGTGCACGGTCAAATGTTCGCCGACTTCTTGTCATCTTGCATTGAGACACAAGGAACTGGCAGTAATCAAGCCAGATTCTAGGCATCTAGTTTGAGGAAAGATAGATGGTTAGTTTCAAGTACAACTCCCAAAGACCACAACATAATGTTGTTTTTTTGATGTAAAGTCACACAGTATTGAATTCTATAGGAAGTATTACCTTATGCATGAACACCAGTGCCCTTTCATGGCAATTATTGATCTCTTCATAGGCTGGTTCAGTGATACATTTTCCTTTGACTTGTTTCCGTCTCTCTCTCAGGTAGTTGTACCACAGCTTATAGCTGGAAAAGGGGGTAAATAGTTATTAATTAGTTAAAAAACAAGTTAATAGTCATTGCACAAGTTGAAAGTCAAAGTATGTATTTTTCATAGCAATCTACATCAGTGCTAATCCCATTTTAACTACAGATAATGCCTGATAAATGTCCCATCCATTTGTAGCATAATCTGATGTGGACGCAAAACTCTGTATATTTGAAGGTATCCATAGTGATCTGCATTTTAGGACCATGTCCATGCCGTCTTCGCATCGTTCTCCTATAAGTTACCTGCCAGGCAGTTCTTTTAGAGCCCGCTCGTAGATCATGTTAAGGGTGGATTTGGGTCCATTCTGTTTGAATTCGATGTAACGCATCCAGCACTTGACGGAGTATGGATTCCTGATGATCTCCTCTTCATAAGGCAGATCATCGTCCTCCTAACAAAACAATCACAGCAGTTAACACTTCAATTTCAGTAATATTCATTTTTAAAAGAATTGTTTGATAGTGATGTCATTATAGCGCGACAGCGTAGCGTTATTGAGACGATATTTTCCCATCATTCATTAATTATGAATTAATTCATGGCAACTATAAGTTCAATATTTCACTATTGTAAACACGCAATTATGCTGGACTACAGATCAATCTGGTTCCAAGCTTCGGAACCATAACTTAAACACCGGTAATGTTATACACACACAGCCAAGCTAGCAATACGGTGAAAGTTAACGCTAGCTAGCTAACACTTGTTGTCAACAAACACCGATAGAAAACAATATACTGTACGGTTTAACTTACAAACATAACATCAGCTTTTCCGTTTGACGAAGGCATTTCTTTCAAGAACAAAAGAATGACGGTTCCAGTTGAAAGTAATGCTAACTTTAACAAGCTAACACTAGCTTGCGGACTCAAAGCGTGTAGTCTTCAGTTACACTTCCGGTGGCTTTGTCACAGAGTACGCATGCGCAACGAACTCAACCAAAGAAACTACAAACCAAAAAAATGTTTGTAGTTCCGAAGCGGTGCTGCGTAACTAAACCCATAATACCCAAATAATTTGTGCACCAAGTACGGATCTTATATCGAATGTCTATTTTGTGCTTCTTTTGACATTTTTGACTCTATAAACTATGTTGTCGCCTTAGGGCAGGCGAAATTAGGCTTTATTAATATAGAGTAGGTTCAATTAAATCTGCAAACATACAGTAAATAATGCTATGATATTTATGACTTTTTATATTTTGCAACGTCAAGGTTTCTTGCAGCAGTTATCACACACTATAATGACAGAAACTGGAATGTCTGTCGATTTGACTATTTGAGAAAGTGGTAACCTGCAGTGTGAGTAACATTTCACAATTAGAATCCTCTAGCTACTTGCAATAATCAGGAATAACTGTAAGCCAAATACCTTTGTTTTAGTGATGGTAAGCTCTGGTTGTTGTTTTTCTGACAGCACAAGAGCAATAATAGGCTGGTTGAAATGTGAACAGTACAAAACTAAACAGTGAGTCATTATGGTTCGAATGGCAGACAGTCACAATGTATCTTTTTCAGTAACATCATTAAACATTAGAGTACTTTAAAATGCACGATATGGCATTGCCTTTTGAACAGAAATAATTGAATGAAGCCCCCTTAAACCTAGAAAATGTATTTATTATTTGAGGGATTAAAAAAAAAAAAATCTGATAGTATTTTAAAATGAATCTTTAGACACAGCACTCTAGGTACCCATGTTAGGCTAGAATGTTTATCTGCATCATAAGTCCTCATTTTATTAATTGTTAATGTTACTTAATAAACCGGCACAAAAGTGTGCTGCAGAAAGCCATGATATCTTATAGTTTCTATAGGTACAGATAATTATACTTGAGAAAAAGGGACACAGAGTCAAAAAACAAACACTATGGTCTGTATCCAAAACCTAAAATGGTTGTAAAGCTGGTTTTGAAGTTATACAGTTGCATGGCAAGTTAGAAACATATTTAAAAAACTATTACTGTGTAATTCATTGTTTAATCATCTGAAAGGAATACTATATGTGCAGTTGTCAGCTGTTTTCGGGATTACGTAGGTCATTTTATTTTGGAGCCTATGCAAGCAATGTCTCAAAACCAGAGTCACATAGTTTTTCTCATACACTGAGTTTCCATAACAGCAACAACATAGAATCAAATGGAGCTCGGGGATAAAGAACGTTGATATCTGAGTGGGACTTATAATAGGTCTTATCTCAGCCTTGTTGGCAATGTTCTTCTTGTCCTTTTAAGGCAAGTCTAATACCACTTGAACTTTATGGAAAGGACCTTACATTCACTTTTATTAGAGAAATATGAGATGTGCCAATGTCCTGCAACTATATACCAGCCCCACTTGGGTGCTTCTCCAAAATGAACTTCCATTCCTGGCTGTGCACATGTTTAATTGCATGAGTAAGTGGAGACATAATTTTTTAAATGATGAAATCGTTCTCAAGTAAGTCAGAATCTAAATTTATTCGAGTAAATTATTTACTGGAGCAAATTAGTGGTTCAAAAACCCACAAATGCATTGCCCAGCATCTATTTTGGGGACATCCTCTGGACACTACCATCACACTTATGCTTTATGAGCAGAAGTAAAGTTAAGTCCAACACTTCTCTATAAAACATGCTGCATGATATTACTAATATTAAATGCATATGCTGAAAATGTGATAGATATTGTGTGCGCGACTGCACAGCAGAATTATTTTACCAGTCTTAGTGATGTTAAGACAAAAAAAAGTTGTGATATTCAATTTTAGAGGATTTCCAAGATTTGAAATTTGGACACGCTCTGACACTCAATACCAGTGACATTTGAATGTAACTTGCTAAGGGCAAAGGATTTATGGCCGCAACAAGGAAAGTTAAGGCACAACTCTCGTATGAGATTATTTAGTTTTGTACTTTTCAAATGGTTATGATTTGCTCTTATTATATATCTTACAGAATGCTTGATATATAAAATGTACAATGTCACATGCAAAATGTAATTTGAAGCTTGTTTTCTTCATTCTTAGTTTTAATAAGTTCACAAATATTCTGACAGTCCCTTGCTGTGTTACTTTATCGTTATACCCTGTCGGTTTTTGTATTATTCTTGTTTTGACAGTTAAGCAATCTTAAATACGAAAAAGCTGTCTAAACCTGTAAGGTCCCAAGATGGGTCTTAAGATGACAGGGATGCTTGACCAAATCGAGGGGTGGACCGCTGCTGACCAGGCAGTTCCAGCCTTTATAAAAGCAGCAGCTTCAGACTCCTCTGAGAACTGATAGGCATCCCACACAGGTTGGTGCTTTGTGTGTTTTCTGAACCTAATTTGCTTTTGCCTAAAATTACTAATCCCACCTGTCACTTTGTTGTCTTGTTTTTCATGTCCAATCATCTTTAAGGACTAATATCACTGATCAGAGGTGTTATTTCATGCAACAACTCAATAATACATTTAGAAATCATTTACAGTGAATTTGTTTTTGATATTTTTTGTACCATTAAGATGCTTTTGATTCTCTACAGAGTGTTTTAAAATGGTCTTCAATGTATACAAGTAAACTCTTAAACATGAGCGAATTTTAAACACAGAACTGTGAAAGTTTGCTAAAATAGGCAAAAATGTATGTAATGTGACAGCTGCTTACTGCTGTAGGTGCTAGGCAGGGGGCAATACTTTGAGTTTATGTGCTCTATAATGATCTTCTCATTCTTTCCTTAAGAGCATCCTTAGACATCAACACATTGGAGTCACACAGCTGGGATAAAGTGAGGAAAGAGGTTTTGGTAATAAGACAATCTCCATATTATGATACAAACACTGCCAAAACTATTTATTGAAACTATATCAGAAGGAAATAACTTCAAAGAAATTCAAACTCCTTCTTTTCAGTCCCTACTAAAGTGCCAAAATGAGCACCGACGCGGAGATGGCACAGTATGGCCCGGCAGCTGTTTATCTCCGGAAGCCAGAGAAAGAGAGGATTGAGGCCCAGACTGCTCCCTTTGATGCTAAATCAGCCTACTTTGTGGTGGATCCTGATGAGATGTACCTCAAGGGTAAACTCACCAAAAAGGAGGGTGGCAAAGCCACAGTTGAGACAGATTCAGGAAAGGTAAGTGAACTATGGTTTCATTTAACTTTCTTTAGTTGTTATCGTTCTGTACTTGTTAACATCCATCTGTTTTATCTTTACATAAAATACTGTCTTAGTGATTACTGTAAAACACATTTTCTATTCAGACTTTCAGTGTTAAAGATGACAACATCTTTATTCAATGTCTAACTGATCATATAATACTAACGAACTAATATAAAATCTTGGTAAAACAAAACGTTTAATCTCTATTTCCTATTCAGACTGTCACTGTAAAAGAGGATGACATCCATCCCAGGAACCCTCCAAAGTTTGACAAGATTGAGGACATGGCCATGATGACCCACCTCAATGAACCTTGTGTGCTGTATAACCTCAAAGAGCGTTTTGCATCATGGATGATCTACGTAAGTGTTTAACTTACCGGATCAGCATAAACATATAGATTAACAGTAAACTTTAAGTAATGGTGCTTTCTTTTCTAAGCAGTCTAAAGTTCAAATTTAAATGATACAGATGTCAAATGTTGACACAATGACATGCATCGGGAACTTCTTGTCTTTTCAGACCTACTCTGGTCTGTTCTGCGTCGTGGTGAATCCCTACAAGTGGCTTCCTGTGTACGATGCTCAAGTTGTGGGTGCATACAGAGGCAAGAAGAGAGTTGAGGCTCCACCTCACATCTTCTCTATCTCTGACAATGCCTATCAGTTCATGCTCACTGGTAAGATGTTTTATTTTGAGAAGAGGACAAATGAACCTATGTTTTTTATATTTTGCAAAGTATTTTAACCATATTTAGTATTTATTCATTTCAGACCGTGAGAACCAGTCTATCCTTATCACGTAAGTTTTACACAAGTAAATTAATATCTTTATAGGAACATTTTGGAATATGAAAAAAATACAACAAACTCAAGATATTTCTCTCTCCCTCCAGTGGAGAATCTGGTGCTGGAAAGACTGTCAACACCAAGCGTGTCATCCAGTACTTTGCAACAATTGCAGTGGCTGGAGCTAAGAAGACTGAGGCACCAGCAGCAGCTAGCAAGATTCAGGTATGGTTACCTTTTAAAAAAAAAAAAAGGTCAGGTAATTGCCTGTACAGGAATTCTTTACAATATACACAATATGTTGTAATATCTTTTTGTAGGGTTCGCTGGAAGATCAAATCATTGCAGCTAACCCTCTGCTGGAGGCCTATGGTAATGCCAAGACTGTGAGGAATGACAACTCCTCTCGTTTTGTAAGTGTTGAAAGGGAAAAAAAACTAAACACAAGCTTTTTGGGCTGCATATCAAGAATCGTTTTAACTTAAATTTGATATGCTTAGGGTAAATTCATCAGAATTCACTTTGGAACTAGTGGCAAACTGGCCTCTGCAGATATTGAAACATGTAAGTAATTTTCTGCACTTTATTCAGTCACATATATTTGAATTTTATGGAGCCCCTAAATACGGAGCCCCGAAAGGGACATTGGCAGAATTTAAAAAAAAAGAAAGTAGTTTCTCGTGCACACGAGAAAGTTCCTTGTGCGCACATTTAAAAAAAAATCTGCCAATGTCCCTTTAGGGGCTCCGTAAAATTTAAACATCAATATGATACTGGTTTTAAAACTTTCACATTTTTTGCCATTGTGTGATGTCATACATGAAATATACTGTTATCTGACATTGATATATTAAACTTAGATCTGCTGGAGAAGTCCCGTGTCACCTTCCAGTTGTCTGCTGAGAGGAGCTACCATATCTTCTATCAGCTGATGACTGGACACAAGCCTGAGCTCCTGGGTATGTTATAACAGAACATAGAATTTATCTGTACAAGAAGTGGAGCATTTATTCATGTATTTCTTCTAATTATTTTCAGAGGCTCTTTTGATCACCACCAACCCCTATGACTATCCAATGGTCAGTCAGGGTGAAATCACTGTCAAGAGCATCGATGATATTGAGGAGTTCATTGCAACAGATGTAAGTCAGTGATTTAGTTGAACAGATAGTATACTTAATACTAAGGAAAACCTTCAAACACTAATATTCTAATACTATTTACATTGCAGACTGCTATTGACATCTTGGGCTTCACTGCTGAGGAGAAATTGGGCATCTACAAGCTGACTGGTGCTGTGATGCATCATGGCAACATGAAATTCAAGCAGAAGCAGCGAGAGGAGCAGGCTGAGCCTGATGGCACTGAGGGTAATGGATAAAATTGTACATTCACCTTGTCTAAATATCATAGTGTG
>OMNN01092371.1:0-19654 GCA_900302755.1 Chromis chromis | reverse complement strand
ATCTTATCTCACCTTAACACTGCTGTTAAGATAGACTGTTTTATACACGTTGAAAGGTCATAAAGTGAGCAGCATGTAAATAACTGTGTAAGAAAAGAAAACACACTTCATTACTACACTATTGTGTTGGTCCCCCTTATGTGGTCAAAAATGCTCTGAACCATTGGGCATGGACAAGAGGACCTCTCATGGTGTCCTATGGGGTCTGGTACCAGGACGTTGGCAGTGGATCCTTTGGGTACTCTGGCTTGTGCAGTGGGGCCTCTGTCAATCAAACTTGTTCCACTGCATCCTGTTGATGCTTGATCAGAATGGGGTCTAGGAAGTTTGGAGGTCACATCAACATCTTGGGCCATTGTCATGTTCCTCAAGATGTTCCTGATTGTTTGATGTTTTTGCCATGTGGTGGGGTGCATTTTCCTGTGGGGGTAGGTCAGTGACATTTGGGTTTGCCATTTGCATGAGGGAGTGTGCTTGTTCTGAGACAATGTTTATTTGGGTGTCTAAGTCTCATCAACACGGATGTTAAAATCCAAGGTTTTCCAGCAGAACACCACATAGTACCAACATGATCAATGTTATTCACTTCACCTGTCAGTGGTCAGAATGTTGTGTCTGATCGGTGTATATCTTTTTGTGTGTGTAACATAGTGCAGTTGAAATATAGTTTGATTTGTTGCAGCTACATTGTCATTTTTCTTGCGTCTTTGGTGATAAAAAGAAGTTTCCTTCTAGATGCTGACCAGTCACATAAATTATGCAAACTCGGCAAAATGGGGAAGTTGCATTTCTTGGAACCACACAGATGTGTGAAAAATATCTGCTCAATCACAATGACCCAAGTTATTTTGTTTTCATGGCAACACAACGGTTGTTGGTTGAGCTGTCTGGGTCACAGTTAAGAAATAACTGATGGGTCTGAAATATTTATTAACCAGGGTCCAGCGAGTATGAAGGCTTTTTCCCAGCGAACCTTCCTCACACCACCGTGGACACGTTCACACCTGGAAGTTGCCCAGTTCAACCACAGTCTGAGTCATCTGGCAGCTCTGCTTATGTTTATGGCAGTGGCAACAAAACAGACATTTTTATACAGCATAAAAGGCCTTTTACTGAAGAATTAAGGTTGTGGGCTGATGTTTGTAGTCTAGCTGTGACTGCGTTCTATAAAAATTACCACACAACAGTTTGCATGTTTTTTGAGTTATGACAACCTCTAATAAAACAATACTGAGCTTTTTCTCTACAATTAAAGGTATTATTAATTACCCCTAACTCTGTGATTGGCAGCATAAACACAAGCTTTTTGGTTTATTACCCATAAAGATTAAGCTGTTCCAACTAGTATTTCCACGTTATTTAAAAGGAATTTTTAAGTGTTATGTACCTAATTATCATAACTATTAACACAAGTTTTTAAGTTGGCAAATAAAAAAACATCAAGTTACTTCAGTGTTAAGTAGGTATGGAAGGAGACTTGAAATCCTGACCTCAAGGTGAAGAAAAATTTTGTTATGAAATCAATTCCATTCGGTTACCTCAACTTGAATTTAGTTTTACATCAAAATTTGAGTTTAAATTACACAGAAATATTAAGTTGATGCAATTACATACATTATTATGTCAACCCAACCCATCAGGTTTATCTAAACCATTAAACAGAATTTCTGTCTTGCAGTCATGCGTTTAATTAATTGTAGGGAATAGGTCCCTTGAATTACTTCCTAGATTGTGTTCACTGCAGGTGTAGATTCCTCAACTGGGAATTTCATGGAGCCAGAGGAGCATATAGAGGAACTAACGTAATTCTCCAAAATGTTCAACAGGGTCTGCTAATGTTGCAAACCAGCAGTCCTCATTAGTATAGTTGACAGTATCTCCACCTGTCACGCGGAACACTGGGTTTCGATTCCCTGACGGGGAGTGTCGACTTTTGGGGCAGTGGTGGCCCAACGGTTAAGTCCCTGGGATACTGATCAGAAGGTCAGAGGATCAAACCCCACTGTGGCCACTGTAGCTCAACTGAGAAAAAATGGAGCCATTAGTCCAAGTTGGGAATTTTCTTCTTTAAATCTCAAGTATGAGTCCTGTTGCTCATTGTTGTCTCCTGGTGGATTTTAGGAGAAAAATCTGAGAAACATATCAGACAAAATCCAAACTAAAACAAGGCTGAAATAAGAATCACAGTGTTGTCTCCCAAGCTATAGAGGAGCAAACTTTGAGCAGTGAGACTTTCCTCTGGGCATGCATTGTAGGTTAGCTGGTGATTCTAAATTGGCTGTAGGTGTGAGAGTGATCATGCATATCCGTCTGTCTTTTGTGACTGCGACCCTCTGCAGGATAAAGCAGGTATAACTGATGGATGGATGACAGCAGATCAGCGTTTCTCTAAAGGTGACCAGGAGTTCAGCAGACTGGCAGCGCTGTTACCTGCGACCACTTCACAGGTAGATGGTTCATACTATTAGCAGACCTCACAGCATGTCATCAAGAAACATTCACTCACATGTCACAAGTTCCCACTGTCTCTAGTCTGACTCATATTCATCTTAAAGACAAATCACCATATCACTTTTCTCATCTGACACTTGGCAAGAGAGTGTGTAAGCAGATTTTAGTCTCACACTCCATTTCACATTCACATTTCATACACCGAAATGCCACACTTCCCCTTTAAGATGAAAACTGAACTGGTGGTCAAAGTTGAGTCAATTTCTCACGCATCAAGTCGTAACTACAGTTTTCAAACAGCTAATAATACAGCTATCATAGATATATGTTAGTTATCATTAAATTGAGAATATTTGAGTTGCCAGCTTGTGGAAAAAGTTGATAAAGAGGTACAGGTCTGCAGTTAAAAAAAAACTGACAACAACTTCAATTAGGTTTAGATGCTCTGCAGTTGTGTTCCAGAAAATCAGGGCTCCAATGGTAGCACCTAAACACCAGCCAGATTAAGTTTTCGATTAATTGCTTGTGTATTGATCTAAAATTCCTTATTGAATTATTTATTAACCATTACCACGATTATTAGAAAGTTGCTCAGTCATTTTCTCTAGGAGCAGAAGAATTCTGTCACACCTTTTCTTTATATTCTAATAAATCTTTAGTAAGTAATATAATACTTGTGGTGTAGTTATTATTCAATTCAATTTTATTTATATAGCGCAAATTCACAACATATGTCATCTCACAATGCTAAACATAGTATGGTACAGACCTTACAGATTTTAAACAGAGAGCAGAGAATCCAACAATCCAAAGTTGCCTTTGGATTCCCAATGAGCAAGCAGTCAGCGACGGTGGGTAGGAACCAACAAAAAAAAAAAAACTAAAATAGGGAGGGGATAAACAAAAAAAAAACTCTGACAAACCAGGCTCAGGGAAGGTGGCCATCTGCCTCAACTGGTTGGGGTGAGAGTAGGGATGAGTTTGGAGGGGATAGCAGGATAGTGATTGGGCAAGTACACCGATCAGCCACAACATTATGACCACTGAAGGTGAAGTGAATAATATTGATCATATTGGTACTATGTGGTGTTCTGCTGGAAAACCTTGGATTTTGGCATCAGTGTTGATGAGACTTAGACACCCAGATAAACATTGTCTCAGAACAAGCACACTCCGTCATGCAAATGGAAATCCCAAACATCACTGGCCTACCCCTGCAGGAAAATGCACCCCACCACATGGCAAAAACATAAATCAGGAACATCTTGAGGAACATGACAATGGCCCAAGATGTTGATGTGACCTCCAAACTTCCTAGACCCCATTCTGATCCAGCATCAACAGGATGCAGTGGAACAAGTTTGATTGACAGAGGCCCCACTGCACAAGCCCGAGTACCCAAAGGATCCACTGCCAACATCCTGGTGCCAGACCCCATAGGACACCCTGAGAGGTCCTCTTGTCCATGCCCAGTGGTTCAGAGCATTTTTGACCACATAAGGGGGACCAACACAATATTAGGCAGGTGGTCATAATGTTATACCTGATTAGTGTATATGGGCTTCAGTTTGTGGTTTAGTTCATTGGAAAGCTGCAGGATGAGGCTTATATTTCTGCTTGTGCCTTTTAACATGTGTCCATGTTTCTGAGCTGCAGGTATGAGGGAGGAATCTCATAACAAATAGTGCACATGAATTTATCATTCCATAAATGACCTCATTTTTGCACATGATTTTTCACAGCAAATGCTACAGGCTGCTGGTTCTTAACTTGAGACATGGTGGCATGTCACAGTAAGAAAAGCCCAGGTGTAATAAGAACCAATTAGATTGTTGATGGCTGAGTTCCATTTAGTTGCTTAAGTTTCAGCCTTCAGGTTCACTGTTACACCGTCATGACTTACTGGGACACTTCAGAGAAACAGTGATGATGTTATTAGTAAAATGTGTGTTTCTCTTACTATTACAAGTCAACATGTGTGCTGTGAGAAAGGCGTATTGTCCAGAAATTACATTTATTTTAATTATCGATTCATAATTTAACTGTTACCAAAGATTGAAGTAAATTGAACTTTTATATGGATTTGAAGGAAAACACGGAAAGTGTTCTTCATAAAAAGCTAAATTAAAAGTGTCATGTATTAAATTCCTTCATTAGTGGTGGAAGTGTACATTTACTCGAAATCTGCATTTGAGTATTTCTGTTTTATCCTAATTTATATTTCAACCTCATTTCAGATAAATGAAATATCATGCTTTTGCTGAATTATATTTTTTAGTTAATTTGCAGATACATGTTTTATACACAAAACTATTTTTTTTACTTTAAAAAAATATGAAGTATTTAAGAACAAGTTCAAATGAGCTGCACCTTGACCAACACTAAAGTTATGATTATATATTAATAAAAACACTAATAATAATCAAATAATATATAAGTATAGCACCAAGAGGTTCCAATCTGCATTACTTGTGATACTTTAACTACATTTAGTTACTAATACTTAGGTGCTATTACTTAAGTAAGATGTGTATAGTGTGGTATTGCTTCCACTACAGTCCTCCAACTATTTCATCACCAAATGTTTGAAAAATAGACAACGTGAAGCTTATAATCAGTAAATGCATTCACTGAAAGAGACTACAGGGTCAATCACAGGGGTAAAGGCTGCAAAAAACATTAAAGAGGTGTTTTAAAAAAAGCTGTGACTCATAATCTAGGGTTCTCTTGGATAATTTAGAGTCAATAAATTCCTCCAACCCTGTGTTGATACTAAACTCTATCCATAGTATCTGCTGGAGATACTTGTTGCTGTGATGTTGAGTATCCGGGCAGCAGATGGCGCAGTTGTATTTAAATGAGCGACGGTCTCAAGGTCACTGCAGCAGCTCTCATCATACTGTTGCTCCGGTCGCTGGTCTCTGAGCTGATATGGATGCTGCACTCGCTGCACTGCGCAGCTGCACAAGCACATATCCTGTAATACCCAGACGTCAGAGCAGTGGGGGAAATCCGCTACTCACTCATGTACTGATTCACTGCTGCAATCTTTGTATTACTAACCAGTGCAGTCCATCTATAAAATGTAGAACTGTGCAAATCCACGTGACCTCAGCTCAAAATCTAAAATATAGAACCTTGATCTGTACTACAGCACACTAGTCTAATGTAAATATGTAAATAACATGTAGGTCTATGCACACACACAGGCTCCCACACTCTGATGCATAACAAACACAACATGCACACATGCACACACACACTGACTTTTTTTTTTCTTCTAATTTTCTATTGTTTGTTCTCAAGATTTGTCCTTTTAGAATGTCTTATTGTTGTTGCACAGCCTTCAGAACAGTCACTTTGCATTTCACTGCGCATACTGTATGAGCATGTGACAAATAAAAAACTCTTGAATCTTGAATCCTGGTTACATTTTAATTTAATAAAAAAATAAAAAAATAAACATACAGTATAAAATAGAAGTGCGTACGCTGCTATGTAATATCAATTAAATGCCAAATCACAATATTTTCATTACTTCTATGTAAAATTAAACAATTTAGATTTACTATATGTCTCAAAGATGTCCTATTGGATTCAAGTCAGGTCATAATTGTTTTACCTTTTTTGTTCTTTAGAAACTCTTGTTTGTGTGCTTTGGATCATTATCTTGCTGGAATATTCCTTCCCTGCCAAGTGCTTCAGACTGGGAGTCATCTTGTCAGTCAGTATTTTAGTATATCCCCAAACATTCATGGTTCCATCTATAAATGTCATCTCCCCAACACCTTTTGGACTCATGCAGCCCCATGTAATCCCACTCCCACCTCTGTGCTTCACTGTCAGGATTATGTATCCACTGTGGTAGCCCTAGCCAAATTCAAGCCAAACATGCTGGACCCATCTGAACTGAACAAATCTATCTTGGTTTCATCTGATCAAAGCTCCCAGCATATATCAACATTTATTTCATTAACTTTAGCAAACTTTCATCTTGCGATTTTGTACCAAAGAGTTATCAAGGGTTTTCTTCTTGGACAACATCCATTGATAATCCCTGGCCCAAGTCTGAAGCAATTGCCAATCAGTTTTTGTTGTTGCAGTTAGTAGCACACTTTTTGCAGCATCACAAAGGGATGGGCACTGCAGCTCTGATTAGTGGTACTACGACTCGTTTTATACCTCCTGATTGCTGCTGCAACTGATTTTTAGTTGGTCACCAATAGTCCTATTTCCTTCTCCATCTTTGTCAAGTCTTGCAGTTGGATTCTCAGTTGCTCTAGCAATTCTTTTAAGCGTGGAGCCATGATAGACATATTGTAGCCTGTAGGTCCAACACTGAGAAAGTTCTTGTGTTTACAGGTCAGTTTAATACTGTGCTTATGCAGTTGTGCTAATTGGAAATCACAGGTATTTACTTTTGTTGCATTGAGTTTCTACTTTGAGGCCTGTATTTTCAATATAGTCTTCCTAAAGTTTTTGTTTTTTGGATTGTTCGTAAGAAAAAATACTGTTCAGCTTTGAAATAATGCAGTAATTGTGAAGTAATGACATTTTGAATCATGTGACATTTAGGTGATATTGCACAAGTGTGGATTTACTTCTGTTGTACAATATACAGTACCGTGCAAAAGTATTTGCCTACAGAAATCTTCTATTTTTGCATATTTCTCACACTTAGATGTTCCAGATCATCAAACTTATATATCTATTTATTAATATTATATATAGAGATAATCCACAAAACACTAAATTATGTTTTTAAATTATGGTTTGTTGAAGAATTACTGAAAACCTATATCACCCCTGTGAAAAAGTAAATGCCCACCCTTGGCAGCAACAACTAGAGTTAAATGTTTGCCATAGCTTGTGATCAGTCTTTTACATCACCATGGAGGGTTTTTGTCCCACTCTTCTCTGCAGAATAGTTTTAATTCAGTCACATTAGATGGTTTTTAGTCCTTTTAAGGTCTTGCCACAGCATCTCAATTGGATTCAAGTCCAGACTTTGACTCGGCCACTCCAAAACCTTAATTTTGTTCCTTCTGAGCCACTCAGAGGTGGACTTGTGTGCTTTGGGTCACTGTCATGCTGCATAAACCATTTGTGTTGAGCTTTAGGTCATGAACTGATGGTGGATATTGTCTAGGAGGATTTTCTGATAGAGAGCAGAATTCATGTCTCCATCATTTATGACAAGTCATCCAGGTCCTCCAACCATCACACTACCACCACCATGTTTCACTGTTGGTATGATGTTCTTCTTGTGAAATGCAGTATTAGCTTTACACCAGATGTAACAGGACCCATGTCTTCCAAAAAGTTCCACCTTTGACTCATCAGTCCACAGGATTTTATCCCAAAAGTCTTGGAGCTCATCTAGATATTTTTTGGCAAATGCCAGACGAACCTTTATGTTCTTTTTGGTCAGTAGTGATTTGTGCCTTGCAACTCTCCCATGATGCCATTTTCACCCATTGTCTTCCTTATTGTGGAATCATGTATGTAGACGGACCTTAACTGAGGCCAGTGAGGCCTGCAGATCTTTTGATGTTCATCTGGGTTCTTTTGTAACTCCTGGATTAGATATTGACACGCTCTTGGAGAAATGTTGGTAGGCCGGCCACTCCTGGGAAGGTTCACTACTGTTCCATTTTTTCTCCAGTTGTGGTTCATGTCTCTCACTGTGGTTCTAGCCTTAGTGACGGATTTGTAACCCTCCAGACTGAGAAATGTCAATGACTTTGTTCCTCATCTGTTCTTGAATCTCTTTAGAACGTGGCATCATGTGCTGCTTTTTGAGACCCTTTACTTTTTCACATAGGGCAATGTGGTCTGGACAGCATTTTTCTTTCAATAAATGAAATCATCATTTAAAAACTGCATTTTGTGTCTTCTTGGGTTATCTTTGTCTTACATAAAAATTAGTTTGAAACATTTAAGTGTGAAAAATATGCAAAAATAGAATATTTCTGTACCTAAATGACACAAAGCAAATATCCATGAGTAAAATTAGGTGTTTTTTCGCTTTAAACTCTTCTAAATTTGAGCTGAAACTGGAAAACATTTGGATGAAAGTGAAAGTTTTATAACAGCATCAGTAGCTGCATGTTTATTATAGTCTTTGAAATGGTGTTTCATTTTCTCAGTCGGTTTTCCTGTCATTCATACACCACAGTGATGCAGTGTGGGTTTCATCTTGTATGAAAAGCATTCACCTCCCTGCTGCCATTCATTTCGTGCAGTCCGTGATGGAGGGGAAAAAGACAGTCCATGCCAAGAAACGTGAAATGACATGTGACCAAGAGCGGAACACTGCATCGGAGATTCCTGCCTGCTTCCCTGCACGTACTCACCTCTGCGTCATCTTTCCGCATTCTGCCTCTTTCATCCTCAAATTTAAAAACAAACAAACAAAAAAAACAAAAAAATACATTTCCCACAACCCCCCCACATTTAACACCATCCCTCATCTCTGTGTATATTAATATTGTGTTTAATAAAGGTGATGCTGCTCTCGAGACGCCGCATCTTCTTCCTCATTTTATGGGATTATAGTGAACGTGCATCCCTCCTCGCACGCCTCCTGCCTCGTGGGTCGCTCTCGGCCAATCGCGTCGCTCCGTGGCTCCGTTACTTCCTGATTCCGTCACTTATCATCGAGCCCGGAGCGTCACGAGCGCCTTCTCTGCCTGCCCGCACGAGAGAGACACAGCAGCTTCCCCTGCACACAGTTAGGCCCGAAGGTAAACTCTCACATTTCTGCTTTTTATTTTACGTTTTAGATATTAAAATAAATGTTAAAATTCAACGTATGTATTCTGAGGCAGCGTGTGTTAATGTAAACTACTTTTGTTTGTTTATAATTGCGTACACGGCGTTCTTCATCCTCGACGACACCTTCAAAGTCGTGTGTCAGCTGCTACTTTGATAGTTTAATTCATTTATTTTAAAAATATAACTACTTCTTCTGGTGTCGTGGCTTGCAGGATGGTGTAGTTTGTAGCCCACCGTCTATTTTTAAACCAGGCCGGCAGCTGGCGACATGTCTGTCCATTTAGAGCTGCATTGAGTGTGGGAATAGGGCGTCAAGTTGCAAGTCCAACTTCCTGCATACAGACTTTTCCCATTTTGTCCCCTGTAGTGTCCCGTTTTCCGTTCATATTTGTAAAAAAATGATGTGGTTGCATGCCAAATACTGTCTCAGCCTACTCATGCTGGCTCAGGCAGTGCAGAGCTACCAGTTGCTTGCAGCAGACAGGGAGGTGTGTCCACTGGTGGAAGGAAAATTACTGTGCATCAAGACTACACGTTTCCTTTTTCACTCATTGTCATTTTTCTGGCTAAAAACCTCATTTAGATTCACACTCAAGCCACTAGATCAGCAGATTGTAAGTTTATTAGTGCAGCTTTAAAGATATTGTGTCTATGTATGTATATTTAACCTCAGTATTAATGCACATTAATGACTTGCTGGTTTCCCCTTTACCCCCAAACACAGGCTTAATCCCGTTCTAAATGTACAATGCTTACAAAACATATCAAGTGTCCATCCTTAATTATTTATTTATCTGTGGGTGCCATTTTGTCCTGCTACCTTGCTCTCCTGTGTTTGCAATGATCGGGCACTAAAAAAAACACCCTAAAAGAGATTAAAGGATTATAATATCTGTTAACCTGCAGAGTACTTTCCCCATGAATCAGGTAATAATTTGGTCTAAAAATGGCAGAAAATAGTAAAAGTGTATGCATCACAGTTTTCTAAAACATATTTTCTGTGTGGCCAGCTTTTAAAAATGCAAAGTCATTCAGTGAATGATCACAAAGGGTAAAATATTGCATCAGGATGTGCGTACTTACAATTGCTGGAAGTTGGGAATGAATAAGTGGATTTCTGCTTTGAACAGGACTCAAATGATTAATGGATTATAAAAATGGTGAGTTAAATGACTGATAATTTTATCCCAGTTATATATATATATTATATTGTGAAGTTCAGAAGTGTTTATTACTTTAAATTTCATTTTTTTTGTCCCAATACCAAAACAATGCCTTTTGGATACTTCATTTAACACATTCTTCTGTTGAACTTTTGTAAAACAAAATTCACCCAAAAGCCAGATTTTAAAGGTTAAATGTTGTCTAAGCACAACCTATCTTACAAGAAATGTGACCTGATAGATGACTGTTCAGGGCACGTACCTCATTGGCGCAAAATGCCATCAGCAGTGAGTCCCTGGTTCGATTTTCAGTCGGTTAAATCTCCACTGCATGTCAATCCCCTGCTCCATTTCCACACCTATCCTGCCCATTTCTACTGCTCTAATAAAGACAAAATGGCAAAAAAGAATTGCGTCTAGATAAAATCCCTGAAATTATGGCAAATTTTAATTTAATTTAGGAAATATCTGACCATATAACAGCATGGTAAGATTACAAACTAGACACTCAGTGCAGTATTTGCCTGCTTGACAGCTTTCATTTCTTGCTGCTACTGACACATTTTGATTGACATTGAAGTTTGACATCCAGCCCCAGAAAACTTTTGACTTTAGCCAAAGAACTGGGTCTGTGTTTGAGTGATTCTGTTTGTAGCCACTGGCAAGTTTCCACACTGACTTTTCAGGGACTGCGGATTTTCCATTGGTTCTGTTCTAGTGGTACACTAGCTTAGCTCTACACTCTGAGCTCAGTCAGGCGTCAGAGTGGGTAGATGAGCAAGGCAGGCCGTGGATTCGGGGCAGGTTAGATAAAACAAATGAGAATCGATAGCGCTGCAGGCGTCACGGCCAGACGGTCTGGTTTAAAACTCTCTCTGACCTCCACTACTGAAATTTCGAGAGATAACGAGGGCTCCGTGAGATTAGACCACTACTCACACTTGCAATGCTTATCAGTACAGTGAACAAAACAAAGCCAAACATGTATTGTGCAACTTATTGTTACGTACTGGTGGCTTTTCAATACTACTATCAAGAGTACATTATTTCACAGTAGTGCAGTTTTGCAAGCATTTTGCAATGCAGTTTTGCAATCTGATATATTAAGTAAACTGAATGAACTTGCAGAGATTTTTTTTTGCGCTGCAGAAGCCACGCCTTTCTGTGTTATATCTCTGCTGTCCCTGCCAGCCCAGATCAGTCGGTTCAGCTGGTGGATGGCTAATGTACATGTTTAATGACCAAATCCATGTGAGGATTTATTGCTGTGCCTCCAGACTCCATCTTTAGATTAGATTACTTTTTTTTATTGCAAGTGTGCCGCTGAGCATTTTAATTTTTTGGGTATTCACTGCTGACTTGAAGCTTTAACTTAGTAAGTGTCATTGTTGGGAGGGGGAGGGCCTGTCTGCGTGGTCTGTTGGACAGTCCTGTAGTAATACCTGTTGCCTGTTGTTCCATCTGCAGATCCAGAACCATGTCCATCCTGAAGATCCACGCTCGTGAGATTTTTGACTCCCGTGGCAACCCCACTGTGGAGGTTGACCTGTACACCAAGAAAGGTACAGTACGGCAAATGCTACTACTTTTCTGTATACACAACATCTGTTGCATGGCTGGCCATTTTGGAAGACCGATCAGTTGCTGTTCTTGAGGTTTGTTCCAGTTTTCCTCCTTGAAGGGTTCTTTGGGGGAGTTTTTCATCATCCAAGTTGAGGGTTTAAGGAGAGAAGGATGTTGTCTCCTGTATAGCTTGTAAACCACCTTGAGGAAAATGTGAGATTTATGATAGTGGACTTACATGAAATTGTGGGTAGTGACAGCACAAATGGCTCCCTAGCAACTTTACTATATTGTTTATAACTGGTAATTTGAACTCGATCACAATTTATACATGAAATTAGTGTGCAGTGTTGCAGTAAAACCTCATATTTGACACACAAGTTTTAATAATTACTATTTTTGTAGCAGGGGCTGCTCTTAACTGATTGGATGATATTCCCTAGTGCATTTTACTCGCTGTTGCTCCTTGTTTACCAGCAGCCACCCCTATACATAATGTCCTAACAAACGTGTCCCAGCATGCAGATTCCTTGCTGTTGGAAAATCACAGAGCAATCACAAACTGTAAAATCAAGAAGTTGGTTGTCATACTAATGGCTCATTTGGTAAAATTACATTACAACATTTATTAAACTGCACTCAGCCCTTTAGCAACTTTTCTATATTGTTTATAACAGGTCATTTGAACTCGATCACAATTTATACATGAAATTAGTGTGCAGTGTTGCAGTAAAACATCATATTTGACACACAAGTTTTAATAATTACTATTTTTGGAATTGGTTAGCTTAAAAAAAAAACTAGGTATGTTGTGGATTAGGATGGTCAAGCCAGTACGGCCGCTCAGTTGCCCTGCACTGTTGCCAGCTCCAGGCCCAGAGATCAGATGGTGAATGTGTGAAAATAGCTCCTGTAATATCACACTGCCTGTACAGCACTCTGTTACTGTAATGGTTCCTGTATGAGCACAGACAGCTCATACAGTAGGTGCTTCTAGCAAACCCGTGTGTCGACTTGAATCCTTGATATTTCACGCAATGTCGAGGTGTCGGTTAAATTAAATGTACAGTTTGCTTCGCTTGCCTATTTGTATGCTAGTTTACATAATGAAGCTGCTGATACAACGTCTAAACCCTGTGCTGTTACACATGTGCCTAGAGGTTGAGATCAATTTATTCAATTAACTAATGGCCCGACTGTGTTTGAGGCTTTATGGTGAGCTTTTCTTTTCCGAGAGCTAAAACAAAGGAATAGCTCAACCCAGTAAAATGTCCTGAGAATGTTAATGAAGCAACCTGAATGACCACTGACATGGAAGAGAGCGAAACCAGCTTTACTGCCTGGAATACAGTGGCTGGAAATCTGTTGTCTTTTCAGCAGTTTTGGATGGTTGCTCAGTGCTCCAGTTTACTGTAAATAGCATCTTTATTCTTTTTTTGGACAAGATTCCCTTTTAAGGTCCACCAGGCATGTTTTGACATCATTATCAGCACAGACCAAAGCGAGCGAGCTGCACCCAGAGCACGTCTGCAGGGTTATAGTGGTGTTACATAACCAGCTTCACACATATATTATAAAACCTACGATGCTTGTAGTTAGAAAATCTAATTTCAGTAGGTCGGGTAATCTCAAGAGACTTTCACACTCACTTGCTGTTATATAATATGCGTAGTGGGCTATTGGCATAAAGTAGGAATTTTAGTTATTTACTTGTATATTTGCTGATTCATGGCATGTCTGTAGGAGCTGTCATAGTTAGTCAGTTAAGCTGTACTTCTGATGACATTTTTTATCATGTTTGGTCAGAAAAGATGTTAATAAAGCAGAGAATGTGTGATTGATGGATAGTTGCCAGCATCTCCCAGCTGCAGCCAGGTGATGCAGATGATGTGTTGAGCCTGAACTCGGAGCCTCAACAGCGGTTGTGTCCTTTTGTCCTAAGCCCTAAATCCCCTCAGACTCACACCATCCCTGCCGCTCCACCGAGCAAGCTGAATAGATTTTAGCTCAGCACCAATCTCTCTTCTCTTGGGTGAATCCAAAATGGCTATGCTCTTGTGTATGGGCGTGGCTTGGCATCCTGCCACAGATGCACTGCACATGCTCAGTCGGCAGCCTGTCTTCCCCTGTTACATCACAGCCTTCTGCAGCAGAGTCAGTACAGCTTCCTCCCTACATGCTTTATTTCTAAGTCGGCACATAAAACTAGTGGACAGCATGACCGTAGCAGGGGCTGCTCTTAGCTGATTGGATGATATTCCCTCGTGCATTTTACTCGCTGTTGCTCCTTGTGTACCAGCAGCCACTCCTGTACATAATGTCCTAACAAACGTGTCCCAGCATGCAGATTCCTTGCTGTTGCAAAATCACAGAGCAATCACTAACTGTAAAATCAGGAAGTTGGTTGTCATACTAATGGCTCATTTGGTAAAATTACATTACAACATTTATTAAACTGCACTCAGCCCTCTGTTGTATTTCTTGGACATGACACAGCACTTTGGAAATAACAAATGTCCTCTGTGTCTTCAAGGTCTTTTCAGAGCTGCAGTCCCCAGCGGTGCTTCCACAGGCATCTATGAGGCTCTGGAGCTCCGTGACAATGACAAAACACGCTACATGGGCAAAGGTAAAGCATCTCCGTTGATTCTCTTTCTAAACTTGCAGGTCACTTCCATCCTTTTGCAATCTTTAATGTCATTTCAACACTACAGCACATTCTGATGTCAAAATTTCTTACTTCTTCATTTCCGATTCCTCCATTTTTCTTCATCCTATTAGGAGTCAAAAGAGCAGTTAAATATATAAATGAATTCTTGGCCCCTGCATTATGTAACCAGGTAAATAAAGTGTGGAATAACAGGATGACTCTATTGCATTTTGCTGTGCACAGCAGCATGACGAATGAGTTTGGAAACTAACCTTGTCGGGCACTAACAGATGTTCACAGATGTAAAAAAGAAAGAAAACATCAAAGAGAAAAATACTCAATGGTTAAATTGTATTTCATGATAAGTTACCTAAACATTCGCATTAAATCGGATGCTCTGTGGTCATCTGTGTCGCCTGCTCTGCATGGTCTTCTTCGGTCTGGGTCAGTCATAGTCTGCTTGTCCTTTGCAGGTGTCTCAAAAGCAGTTGATCATATCAATAAAACTATTGCACCTGCACTGGTTAGCAAGGTAGGACCATTTATTGTTTGACTAATGTTACTGTGTACGAGTGAAATTAAGTCAGTTTCTGTAAATCATCCTGAATACATGCTGGAATTCAATATGAAGTAATTATTTGGCAGCAGTAAATGCTAAATGACTAACTGTACACTTACAAAACAAATGATAATAACAATATTTACATAAAGTTGGCAAATTGATTGTTGCTCGAGCATTTTGCATTGACCTAACTGTATGTTAAGTTTATCTAACTATTACATTAGCAGTGGTATAATTCTGACGTGCTAATATTATGCTAACACTGGAGTGTGTTCTTCTAAACAAACAAGTTTAGAATTGAACTAATTGTTATTTTATTTCCAAATGTACAATATAATTTGTTGTGTTGGATCTAATTCAGGATGTGAGCGTTGTGGAGCAGGAGAAGATCGACAAGCTGATGCTGGACATGGATGGCACAGAAAACAAGTGTAAGATGCTACTTTACAGATGCTACTGGGCTGTTTAGTTCAACATTTATGTGAATTTCGGCCCGAGTATTGATTTGTCTGATATTTACTTTGTGAAAGTCACCATACACAAAATTCTTGCCTGGTCATAAATCTCAATTTACTGCTCACTTTAGAGAAAACTACAGAGTGTTATGTAGAGAATAGAAAAATAAGTGATCAACTGAAAATATTAGTTTGTGTTTTCAACATTAATGTGGAATAATGGGGATATTATTTTAATATAATATAATTGTTTACGCAGCAGAAAAGTCATTTACAACCTCATTTCAGTGTTATTGATCTTGTCTTTAGAAGCTCAAAAATACTCTTTAAACACATGAATAAGTTTTATAAATGTAGTTTTTAAAGCCTCACACACAGTATAGACAATATATTGAAATATTTGTGTCTTCCTTCCTTCAGCTAAGTTTGGTGCTAATGCCATCCTGGGTGTCTCTCTGGCTGTGTGCAAGGCTGGTGCTGCAGAGAAGGGCGTTCCCCTTTACCGCCACATTGCTGACCTGGCTGGCAACCCTGAAGTCATTCTCCCAGTGCCTGTGAGCATAAATTCCCTAAGTCAATAGGTCTAAGTGGCTATTTACATGTGATCCAGAGAGTCATCACGATCTGTCATGATTTCATTAGGCTTAGCTCCTCTCTGCTTCCCTTTCAGGCTTTCAATGTAATCAACGGTGGCTCCCATGCGGGCAACAAGCTGGCCATGCAAGAGTTCATGATCCTGCCTGTTGGAGCTAGCACCTTCAAGGAGGCCATGCGTATCGGTGCTGAGGTCTACCACAACCTGAAGAATGTCATCAAGGAGAAATATGGCAAGGATGCCACCAACGTAGGAGACGAGGGTGGCTTTGCCCCCAACATCCTGGAGAACAAAGAAGGTATGAAGAAGAAGCTGTGACCACTGCTTAGCAATAAGTGTTTGATTATAAGCCAACAAAGTAACTATTCAGCAGAGTAAATTGATGTTTTAGGAAACATTTAGAGCTTGATCATCAAAAGCTGTTACTGTGTGCTTTGACTTGACAGGGAGTGTCTTGAAAGCAGTGCATTCTTAGACCCTCCGGGGAAGTACTTCGCTTATCATGTCACTGTTGGGGCTGACATACAGTTTCTAAAATAAGGCCTCAACTGCATAAACTGCCAGCCTCCGACTCCAGTGTCAGGTCAACGTGCTGATATGGCAAATGCCCCAGTGGTGCAGAGTTTTCAGTGGTCACTCATTTCTTAGAAGGACTGTTTTGACTTTATTAGCCCACATTCTTATTGTAATGTCTTGCTTCTCTCTTAGCTCTGGAGCTGCTCAAGAATGCCATCGCCAAGGCCGGCTACACCGACAAGATTGTTATCGGCATGGATGTGGCTGCCTCTGAGTTCTACAAGGGTGGCAAGTACGATCTGGACTTCAAGTCTCCTGACGACCCAAGCCGCTACATCTCCTCTGACAAGCTGGCTGATCTCTACAAGAGCTTTGTCAAAGATTACCCCGGTGCGTTTTAACACATACCGTCTCCTTTACAGCCTCAAAACTTCTTTTTAGTCCAGTGACTGCTTTGTAAGATGTAAAGATCTCAGCTATTATGGACATATCTTTAGCGTAGCAAGAAAAAGGAAGAGCTTGAAGGACAGACTCAAGTAACTTGACCAGAGTCTTGTGTGTGTTTTTTTTTTTCCATCTTACACAAGTAATTCTACATGTGGGTAGCTGCAATAGTATTCATTGCTTGTGCACATGAGCAGGTACAAACAGTATGTAGGCCTATGCAGATATTCAACACAATAAGCCTTTATTAATCCCACAGTGGAGAAATTTGCATTGTTAGCACAGCAAAGGGGATGGTGCAAACATTTTATAAATATCAGCACAAAAATAGAAATAAACAAAAAATATACACAAGTACTGGTTCTTCAATATGTGGATATTCAGATAGATTGGAAATAACAATATTTCACATAAATGGTATTGCACAGATTTCATGAGCGGAGATACTGATAGTGAAGTACTAATATTGCACAGATACTTGTATATGTAGAAACATTTATATTGTCGAGTTTTTAAATGTTCAAAATATTCATAACACACAGGCTTGAGGGTGTTGATACTGTAAACAGAGCCGTCAATGCACATTCTGAATATGTCTGCAAAATTCAGTGTTTTGCTTAACTTTTATTGTTGCTGGCTGCAGCAGGTCTTCAGGCTCCAAAAAAGCCACCATACACTATTACTAAAGTTAGCAGCTAGCTGGTGAGCATACAGCATTGGAGCATGGTGATGTTTGTTTCTGCTGCCCCCATGTGGCCAAAACAAATCAGTGACTGGCTTCTGAAACGGTGCTGGTGTGTTTTGATATGTTAATAGTCATAACATTGCTCGCTCTCCTCTTCCTCTCCTAACAGTGGTGTCCATTGAGGACCCCTTTGACCAGGATGACTGGGAGGCATGGACCAAATTCACAGCCACCACCAGCATCCAGGTGGTGGGTGACGATCTCACCGTCACCAACCCCAAACGCATTGCCAAGGGTGTGGCCGAGAAATCCTGCAACTGCCTGCTGCTCAAAGTCAACCAGATCGGCTCGGTCACAGAGTCCCTGCAGGCGTGAGTGTCCACAGCACAGCATAGCGGTCACGCTTGTTGTCAAAATATGAAGCAGTAAACACAGTATTGACTTGCTAACGGGGCTTTTCTTTTAGCTGCAAGATGGCTCAGAGCAACGGCTGGGGTGTGATGGTCAGCCATCGCTCTGGAGAGACAGAGGACACCTTCATCGCTGACCTTGTGGTCGGTCTCTGCACTGGACAGGTGAAAACTATTTGAAGCTTTTGCGCTTGGTTTCAGTTTTGTTGTTGAGATTTTTAATGCTTTTAGCTTATATACTTGGTCTGAAGTGTCCTTTAATTCCTTTTCCAGATCAAGACAGGAGCACCTTGCCGATCTGAGCGTTTGGCCAAGTACAACCAGATTCTCAGGTGAGTCCGCTCCACAAAGATGCACATCACTTTTGATGGTTAAAAAATTGATCACATCTTTGAAGTTGCACTGAATTTCCATCCACCTTAACAAACTGCCATCGCTTCTTTCAGGATTGAGGAGGAGCTCGGTGACAAGGCCCGTTTCGCCGGCCAGAACTTCAGGCACCCCATCTGAGCGGATTCTTCCTCTTCGGGTCTCGGTGTGTTCATTGCTCATAAATAATCCCCACACATGTACGCCACGCTAGGTCGCCTGCCCCGTCTGGAGAGAAGATGGAGAGAACACTGCTGAAATCCAAGATCTAAGTCTTTGGTCTGTGGCGTAGAGAAGCGGTAGTACGTCCTCGTACAGCCACAGTTCAGCTCATCCTCAAACTATGCTTTAGCTCCTGAATAATGTTGGTCTCTGTGTTTGTGTCCGTGTAACTGTGTGAGAGATTTTCGTTCAGCTTCTCGTGAGTTGTAGTGATTCTGGTCCTCTACTGAGTATTTGAGCTACTGTAACTTTAGTAAGGCTCTTCTGCAAGCAGCGGTAAGAGCACTGTAATGTGCAATGTGTCACATCTGACAAGGTCTTGTGTTGCTGTAAGCGTTGGCAGAAATGTGTAATAAATAATATAGTTTGAACTGGTTTGTGATTTCTTTTTAGCTACATGTCTATGTACTTCCATGCTAAATCACATAAGCATCGACAGACTATGAAGAAACAAAAACAAGAAAACTCCCAGACAGAAAAGGTTTTGAAATACACCGATCAGCCACAACATTATGACCACTGACAGGTGAAGTGAATAACATTGATCATATTGGTACTATGTGGTGTTCTGCTGGAAAACCTTGGATTTTAACATCCGTGTTGATGAGACTTAGACACCCAAATAAACATTGTCCCAGAACAAGCACACTCCCTCATGCAAATGGAAATCCCAAATGTCACTGGTCTACCCCTGCAGGAAAATGCACCCCACCACATGGCAAAAACATCAAACAATCATGAACATGTTGAGGAACATGACAATGGCCCAAGATGTTGATTTGACCTCCAAAC
>OMNN01092366.1:0-15223 GCA_900302755.1 Chromis chromis | reverse complement strand
CCTACTTGACTTGCATAGCCACAAGCTAGGCTACTGTCATACTCGTTGTTTGTGTTAGTAACAAACTGGCGGAGTAGTGCATCCGCTCATTGGGCCAACTCTTATTTTTTTACGAATGGACAACGCTATTAATAGTAATTAAGCGAGCGTGTCTGATCGCAGGAGGGGAGGCTGGATGAATTCGTAGAGGACATCTTGGCTTTCTGAAGCTTGAAGGCTACCGTAGCTGTAATATTTATTTTGAACTGCAATATATGATCTCAACGCTAGATGAGAGTATAAATTACTGACTGCCCCTTTAAGGTATAGCAACTGTTGTAACTTCCATCAGTTAGCTGAGTTTAAACTGTCACTCATCTTGATGTCTTCTCTGAGGGTAACTGATGTCCCACAGATGTCTGCCATGTTTGCCTCACGTTGTCATTGTTTGTCTTACCTTCATTGTGAGTGCTTTGACTGTTATAACTTTTAGTTAACTTACATAACAACTCATCTTAACTGTACCAATTTGACACATATGCTGCAAATAGCGCTGTTAAACAAAAGCTAATAATATAGGATATGCTAAGTGTATCTCTAGCTAACAAAATGTAAGATGTTATGACTGCAGAACAAGAAATAGTACAAATTAAAAATTGAATTAAGAAGCGCTTGCTCAGTTCAGTTCACTATGAGATTTTGTGCTCTGTCAGACCAGACAATGAAACAATAGGCTGTTCTGAAAACTGTCCAGTGGATTTTTACTGAAGCTCTTGGAGACAACATAGGACAGGCAGTTCCTCAGCAGTCCACCTTCATCATAAAAATACAGGACAGTCCTTTCACAACAGCAATGTACACATTCTGGATAAAGAGGACAGATGGTTTGAGAGAGAAGTAAAGGAAGCCATCTATGTCAAACTGGAACAGCCATCTCTGAACAGAAGAGGGTCCTCAGTAACACATCAAGTACACAGTCCTACGATCTCTTCTCAGACAACGCCATTTCACCATTTTGTTTCAACACCATTTACACCTTGTGTTGGATGAGTTTTGGGTCACAAACGGGCCATGAGTTATGTGATACGGGACTGAGGATAAATACCTGGGGGTCAGTTTGAACTGAAGAAGTCTCTTAGATTTGAGGTGTAACATATTAAAAAATCAACAAAAGAAGTCAAATTGCCTCTACTGAAGCACTTAAGGTTCAAAACTGATTCAAATAAAGACACTGACTTTACTATATAAACGCAGGTTAAGGTAGATGGCTGCATTCCCTGAGCCTGGTTTGGTCAGAGGTTGTTTTTTTGGGAGGGCCCAGCAAGTGCTTGCTTAAAAGGAATCTAAAGAAAACTTTGGATATGTTGGGTTTCTCAGTTTTTCTGTTTAAAAGTTGTATTTTTATTTTTATTGAATTAAGCCATCAAAACTGGAAAACTAGAAAATATTAAAATATTTATATTTAAGGAAGTTGGAACAAGTGAATCTTTGGCATCTTTTCATCATCATCATTTCATCATCCCCCATACTGACAATCTTCTACAGAAGGACTATTGAGAGCATCCTGAGCAGCTGCATCACTGCCTGGTTTGGAAACTGCACTGCCTCAGACTGAAAGATCCTGCAGAGGATAGTGAGGACAGCAGAAAAAGTCATCGGAGTGTCTCTCCCCTCCATCATGGATGTTACACCACACGCTGCACCCACAAAGCCACCAGCATTGTGAAGGACCCCACACACTCCTCACACAAACTCTTTACACTCTTGCCATCCAGCAGGAGGTACAGAAGCATGTGGGCCCTGAGGCCAGAATGTGCAACAGCTTCATTCCCCAAGCCATAAGGCTATTGAACATTCAAGGACTGGACTAATACACACACACTCTACTCATGTTCATATGTTGGCGCTGTTTTATATCTTGTTTAAATTGCATTATTTATTTGAAATTTGGATTCGGGAAATGTTATCTCGTCTCTCCTTTTTCCTTTGTTGTCAAATCATTTTCTGTCAATTTATAAATCAGCTAATATTTTCAGGTGGAGCCAGCATAATGGCAAAGCTGCCATATTTAGTGGGAGTCACTGGGTCACCAGCAGTATGTACCAGAAGCCCTAAAACTTAAGGACTTCTTCAGCTTATTGGGGTATATTGCTGTTCTTTTCTTCTTTAAATGATCAGCTCTTCAAAAAAGGAAGTTTCATTACACTCACATAGGTCAACACATTCCAACTGCTTGCCTACTTCTGTCTTGGTGTGAGCTACATATGTCAAATGAGTCAACATGCTGCAATGCAATTTATATCTCAGTGCATACAGAAAAGTTACACAGATACCAGTTTGCCACAACATATCTCTGGAATCTCCATGGATAGAACGTGACTTTGATTCAGAGTTATTGTTTTGTTGAGAATTATTTTTTGTTGAGGCAGGTTGTTTTAAACAGTATGTGAACTTTGTACCTGTTCATGCACCCTTTCATGCTCAGTGTGACACAAAGGTCTGAATTTGTGGTGGTGTTCTTTCCAGTAGATTGTATCACTCAGAGACGTGACGGCAGTCAGTAAAATCTCTATCAAATAAACACTATTGCTGACATGTTTATTGCCTTTAGTCAAAGTGAACTATCAGTTTGCTCCAGTACAGGGTGGAGTAACTTGTCGTTGCTCTGTAGGAAGTAAACCCATCATAGAAACGTGTAATCATGTTTTTATTTTCTGTGCACTAGCTTTACCAAATATGGACTTTACTTGTGTAAGAAATGTACACATTGTTCTACATTCATTTACTGCCTTTTTTCACAAGTAGATGTTGCAAAAGCAGGTTATGGTATGTGGTTTTGCACCTCTAAGCCTACACCCATATTTTTAAGTACAAACTACTTCCATATGTAATAACCTAATAACATAATTTGTTCCTTCAAACTTCCTGGTTAGATTTTTATGTAACTCTGACCTTTCTAAAACCGATTGGGTTGTACTTTGTGTCCATTGTGGCCGAAGGTGGAGAAAAGCTTGAAAGCTGCTGCGAATATAACACAAAAATTCTATTTGAATAAAGGAAATGTAAGCTCACCCTGACTGTCTAACCCTTATGCTGTCCTCCATGTCTACAGCAATGTCCTGTAACGTTAAGTCTGGCTTTGGGAATGCAAATGATGCTTACTGTGGAAGCAGTTCAGTTGGAATCCAGACAGCCGTACAGCCATGTCTTGTGTGGATAAACTACAAACTGTATATGAGTAACTGTATGTTGTTTTAATGTGTCGTTGTTGCTTGAATGGGTAATGCCACAATCAGTGACAATAAATAAATGACATCTACCCGGGGATTACCAGACTGGTCACATCAGCCGTGCCAGACCACAGCACAGCAGAAAGAGGAAAAAAAAACAGTTCCCAACTTGTTCACACTTTGTCTATTAAACAATTCATTCAATAGCCACTGCCTCAGATTTGCTCATGCAGGTCTTATCTTGTTTTAACAGCACCGTCGAGATGCACAATGCATTTATTTTCCCTCCAATTAACACGGTGAATAATATTCAGGTCCGATAAGAGCTTTTTGTTTTAAACAGTGTTTGTGAAACCAGGAAAATGTGGAGGCATTTTTCATTGTGCTGTTGTTTGGCTGTAGCGCAAGGGATCTGATGAACATGTTGTCCAAATTTGCTCCAGAAGTGGCAGGGGTCAGCGAGCAGAGGCAGTGAGGGGGGGATGGAGAGGAAATAGAAATAGAGGAGATGGAGGGCAAGGAAAGCTTTGACAGTATTTGAGTCACTGACCATCTCACAAACCTAAGATATTTATCAACTGTTATTGAAACCACTATTTTTGGAGTTTACATGTTGTTCAGTGCAATAAAGAAATTTTGACTTTCGACTTTACTATACATTTAACATTTTGTCCACACAACTGCTGCTCACTGGATATTTTCTCTTTTCCTTACCATGCTCTGTAAACCCTAGAGATGGTTGTGGTGAAAATCCCAGTAGATCAGCAGTTTCTGAAATACTCAGACCTGCCCGTCTGACACCAACAACCATGCCATGTTCAAAGTCACTTAAATCCCCTTTCTTCCCCATTCTGATGCTCAGTTTGAACTTCAGCAAGTTGTCTTGACCACGTCTACATGCCTAAATGCATTGAGTTGCGGCCATGTGGTTGGCTGATTAGCTATTTGTGCTAACAAGCAATTGAACAGGTGTACCTAATAAAGTGGCTGGTGAGTGTATATGTACACACATATGAGTTGGAGAATGCACCTGGACACACACAAAAAAGAAAAAGACAAAGGATGACCTGATGATCAAAAAAATGGCTGGAGATTAACCCTTTAAGTCCTAATGCATGATCAGCGACACGTTTGGGCTAGCCACTTTGGAATACCGTAAATATGTCATCGTTTATGCTATCCAAAAAAAATCAAATGGTTTCTGAAAGCTGCGGCGTTGCACTTTACAGCCAATATGGTAATTACGGTAAATTCATTTGTGCCCCCCCAGGAATCTGTTGGATGAAATTACCGTAAAATTACCGTAATGACACCATATTGGCTGTAAAGCGCAACGACATTGCCATTATGGTCATTACGGTAATTTAATTCATGCCCCCACCAGGAACCATAACTCTTATAATAGGCAGTAGATCATAAATAACTGCCAGATATTGAAAGTTTCTTCTGAAAAAAAGGGCACCAGCACTCACAGGACATTTTCTTACCTTTTTGTAATCAGAATAAGAAAAAAAGACCAGGTGGACATTTTGAGGCTCAGGTCTTAAAGGGTTAACTTAAAGATCTATGGGGGAAAAATGCACAGCGTATGTGAGACCCTACAAAAAGAGGTTGACCTTGTTGCATAAAAAACTGAGAATACAACAAGGACTAACCATTACAGACAACAGTGTCAACAGTGTTTTTGACAGCAGTATCTAACGCACACACAAGATACTGCAAAGAGTATCAACACATTGTGCAAAGAAATTAATCAGCAATCTTGTTGGTGCATTCACACAGTCAGACATTTTTAAAAGTACAATAAGAAATGTGCAAATATAAAATATAAAATTTAATAGAATAAAAATAGTGTGTGTAAGTGTATCTATGAAAGCAGTGGGATAGCGTATTCTTTTAAAGATTGCATATTTGGTATGTTTGAAATTATAAAAGCAGTGATGTAACTGATGTCATAACTAATCAGCCAGAGGTAAAGAATGTCCCCTGTAGAATGACAGGAAATGGATGATTAAAATAACCAAGTCAAAGCGGTAAACTTACAGTTTGTCTACGATGTGGATTTGATGTATTTCATGTTACATACATCACTGTTAAGTATATTCAATTCTTCTGGGTTTTTGTATTGTTGGTCAACGACAGAACTTTATGTTCAAAAAACCCTTGGAGAAGGTATCTAATTGTTTGACATTTCACATGTTTGATTTTTGACCATTTAAATAAAAAATGTAATTAATTCTATATCTCAGTCAATGATCGTAATGATCAGCTGTAAAAAATAGTTTGAATGTTTCAATGTTTAGATTTCCAAAAAGTCTTAAAAACTCTTCAAATAGATTTTCGAAGGTGTGCAGGAACCCTGATAATACGATTGCTTCAAAACTTACTGACCTTATTGAAAGGGACCAGCTGGTGGTAGAAGCCATGCAGCACATTCACAAACTTCAGTACTGCATTACAATGAACAGCACTAATTATTTACATGGTAGCATGGGAAGCATATTCAACAAGCCAAATTGGAATATAAACATTGCATGCATCAATTAAACTTAACAAATTAAAAAATAAATGGTGGGGTCCCTTATATATAATATAAAAGGGTCAGTACCTAGTACCAAATTTAAGTAGCAAAGGCTGAGCAAGTAATCATCAAACATCGATGCCCAACCTGCATGTCTGGCATGCAGTTTCAAGTCAGCAGGTAGACATTGTGCACAAACTGGCCCCGGTGTTCTGACTGCAGTTCAGGACACCTGTAGATCTATGAATTAGAAAAACCTGAATTTTTTAGGATGGTCATTTCTATACTATGAAAACATACGGTATGTGTGATTTAACTTTTCTTTTTATCTTATCAAGTCACAGAAAACTAACTTTTTTTCTTGACAACCTCTGTTCCTTGCACTGCTCTGGTGTTTACACCAGGAACAGTCAAAGAGTCTCTTTAATGTAGGATCACATTAGCAAGGATCTCTTTCTGAGGATGGAGTGGCTGACACAAATTGTTATTCTTTCTACAAAACATCATCTACAGCTTCTTTAGATCTGAAATGAATAAATGTGTTATTGAAAGTGTGAACACAGACTGATTTCACTGTTATGTCTTGTTTCCACACAGCATGTTTGCCGTCTGTAATTCTGAATAACATGTGAACAGTGCCTCGTCGTGTTTAACCCAAGAAGATACGTTTCTTTACAGACGGATGGAAACTTTTTAATTTTATCAGTTTTTGTTCATTCAGTTTCATGCAATGTGCGCTTGGATCATTTACATGACAAAAACAAGACCAATAAAGTATGAGGAGAAATAAGTGACTGGTATGTAACCAGATTTATTCAATATTTTGTTAAGAGACATATGAATGACTATTCATGCACACATCGTATGTACACAGCTAGTGTGTATTAAACATAATTTAATATGAACTGCTGCAAATGAACTGCCCCTCGGGGAGAAATAAAGTTTTCTGATTCTGATAATTTGACTGTCAACATAGTCAAGTAACTGAATAGCCTGTTGGCTAATCCGGTTGTCCAACTTCCTGGCAGATGAAGCGGTTGCTCCCAAATCCTGCTTAGAAGTTCACATTTTTCAGTTTACTCAAGTCAAAATCCAGACTGAAAAAAACAAATGGTGTATTTTTGCAAACCCAGAAAAGATCACATAAGTTTTCATCGGAATGAATGGGCTTCCAACTGACTTGCATACAAACACAAGGCTATATAAAAATGAGGCATTAAAGTTACTTTTGTATCACTATTGTATTCCCACATTATTAAAAGAAATCTGTTATGTTCTTGAGTTTTGTTCTGTTTGTTTACTGTTTTATTTTGACATTCCCTGTCCTTGGCAAGGCAAGGCAAGTTTATTTGTATAGCACATTTTCAGACACAAGGTAATTCAAAGTGCTTATACAGAAACAAAATATACAGCACAACACAGGCAGTAAAAACAATCAGTAAAACAGAAATAAAAGACAAAATTATTAAAATAGTAATAGAATAAAAATCACAGTACAGTGTAAGATGAATCTGATTTTATTTATTTATTTCAATAGGGACAGTACATATTAATTAAATATGTCAGATTATAGCCATAGGCTAATTTCCATCTGTTGTCCCTAATAAAAGGCAGTTGTAAAAAGAAAAGTCTTTAGCCCTGATTTAAAAGAGCTGAGAGTTGGAGCAGATCTACAATTCTCTGGGAGTTTGTTCCAGATATGTGGGGCATAAACACTGAAAGCTGCTTCTCCATGTTTAGTTTTAGCTCTGGGGACAGAAAGCAGGCCTGTCCCAGACGACCTGAGCAGCGCACAATAAACTGCATCTCTTTGTTGTAAATGTGTAGGAGAGAAGCGAAACACAGGATAAACAGACTCCTGTTGATCTTCATTTAATGCAGTAATTCAGAGTTAAACAAAGCCTCTGATATGTTGTGGAAACAGGTGGGCTGTAATTACCCTTTCATCAGCCACCTTCTGAAGAATATAGCTGAAGGGGAATTGAGGATAATCCACTCAGCAGCAATAGTTCTGTCAAGGTACATGTAGATTATAATTAAAACATTTAAAGAGTAGTAACAGTTGGTAAAGTGTAGTGTCCAGGTTACAGTTTATATTTGAAAGCTTTGATGATTAATTTGTGCCACATTATTAGGTTCACTATAAAACTGCTGCTGCTGCCGGCCCTGTGCCATGTATATTTGTATATATATGTCCATTGATTCTATTTTGTGTATATGTATAAGTGTATAAGTGTGTGTATATGGAACTGAAAGAATTGTACAAAAAAACAAACAAAAAAAGACTTTGAAACATGACAAAACACAAACTACACATCACATAGATTCTTTCTCCAACCTTGTGATCAGCGGGTTGTCCACTGATCACAAGGTTGGCGGTTCGATCCCCGGTCCCCCCACATGCCGAAGTGTCCTTGGGCAAGACACTGAACCCCAAGTTGCTCCCAGTGGCAGATTAGCGCCTTGCATGGCAGCTCTGTCGCCATTGGTGTATGAATGTGTGTATGAATGGGTGAATGAGAAACACATTGTAAAGCGCTTTGGGTACTTGGGTAAGGTACAAAAAGGCGCTATATAAGTGCAGACCATTTACCATTTACCATATACATATTTATATATTGGTAGATAGATGGATAGACATTAAGCATTCTAGCAATGTCTATTTATTTATTTCTTGAAGGTTGTTATTACTTTTAATTATTTTATTTTTTTATACTTAGTGTATTTTTAATCTATCTTTATAAGCTACACCAAGACCTGAGAATCTGCATTTCGTTCATCCTGTAAAGGGTCGAATGACAATAAAGAAGTCTGAGTCTGAGTCTTAATTTGACTGATTTCTTACTCTTTTAATTTAGGCCTGTTTTCTTATCTAATCTTACTGTCTTTTAGTTTTTAGCTCTTTTTATTCAGTTGTCTTTTAGCTTTTAGCTCTTTTCATTCGGTTGTCTTTTAGCTTAATTAATTTATTTATTTTTTAGCTTTTAGTTCTTTTATTCTGTTGTTTTTAGCTTTTAGCTCCAGTGTTTCCTCATGGGGGGGGGGCCTCCACGCTGGGAGGTGTGGCTGGTCTGCCCGCGGGGGGGTCGTCTTGGCGACTCCTCAGGTCCAGAGGACTGGGGGGCTCTGCACTATGTGTGGAGTCTACCATGGTCTATCTGGGCCTGGGGTCTCTGCGGTAGCTGGGGTCTCTGCGGTAGCGGTGCTCCCTGCGGCCCACGGGCTGTGATACCTCTCAGTCTGGATGAGCTCCCCTTAGGTGCTTTAGCCTCGTATGGTTCCTCAGTGTCCTGCCATGTCACTTCACTAATTTATTGTAGTGTGTGCGTGTGTGTGTGTGTGTGTGTGTGTGTGTGTGTGTGTGTGTGTGTGTGTGAGTGTGAGTGTGTGTGTGTACGTTGGTGTACTTGTGGGGTCATGGGACTATGTGTGTGTTAAGGGGGAGGGGGCAGGTTCTCTTTTTATATGTTTATTTCTGTATGTTTTTATTTTGGAACGCACTTTGGGCTGCATTCTTTGTATGAAAAGTGCTATACAAATAAAGTTTGATTGATTGATTGATTGATTGATTAATCATGTGAAACAGTGTTGCATCAACTTTTTTCATGTGTCTAAATGTGGAGCACACTTGCAGTCCTCTCTCCAAACTATTTTGTCCAGCCAGAGTTTGTTTGTTTACAACTTGTGGTGGTCTAGACTCCAGCCGAGCCCAGTTTAAAAAAAACATAGAAGCTGTGTTGTCTAATGCCCCCGATGTGCTTTGTTTTGCTTGCCCCTGTCTCTTAGCGTATTTTCGGGAAGCCACTAACTTGCACTGTGCTCATGAGGCCAGCCCCTGTTTCCTTTTGGAAGGCGGGCCGTGTTTGCCTGGTCTGGCCCAAAATATTTGTTACCAAGCAACGATTAGGCCTATCCCACTTGAGAGCGGTGTTGTTTACACCCCTTCTGGCTCCATGTCCCAACAACATTGCATAACTCTCGCAGACTTTCCCCACCTCGCAGAGAGAAATTTGATCAGTCCTCCCTCTGCAGCCAACCAAAATGTCTCCTGCCCTCATACCATAGTTTTTCCTCTCAGCCACTCAACAGTTTTCCTTCGGTCTTCGCTGCGTTCGCTCTGAACTCTTCCAGCCACTCAGAGCAAACGAAAACGAGACTGAGACGAGGATTGTTTATGAAGAGGCTATGCTTGACTTGTCTTTCAGGTCAGACTTTGGCAGAAAACTCTCTGAAGCTTATTGTGACATGATCTGTCAGGTGGGGGTTCAGGTCTGCTTCTGTAGCCGTCTAATAACACATCTATTCTTGTCTAAATCCACTAATTCTCTCTTGGCAAAGTTTAGGGCCTTCCTGTGCAGCTATGTAAACAAGGCTTGTGTATACTGAATTAACTGAAATACTTGAGGTGAAATTAAAAACGTGGAGCATTGCATGTAATAATATTCCAGTTATTATAACACCATAAACTTTTGAACTTGAGATATCCACTTTTATTTCTGCAAAGCACAGTATGTCTGTCTTCTGTCTGTTTTTAAAACTTAAATAGTATTAGCCAGCCGCATTATGTTTCTAGGTTATTCATTATTGTGAATGCCATATCTCTACTACGCCTTGAGGGGATTTCTTCAAATGTTGTACGAATATTTGCTTGGATTTAAACATGAATTGCCTAGAATTTGAATCTGAAGCCACTATGACCTCGAAAAACACATTCTTGGCTGTAACTCAAGAATTCACACGCTAACTTGTTGCCCCTAGTGGTTTTAATATTTTAGTATTTTATTTTAGAAATGATCCTGTGTCGGAGCCATTTATGCTTATTGTTGGCAAGTTGTTTAGTTTATTTAGATATTTTTTGTTGCATTATTATTTGGCACTTGGTGGTGGCAATTAGACACAGGATGTATATGTAGAGGGTAATAGGTGACAAAAAGAGGAAGGCACAGGTAGGGGGAGGGCACACAGTTCTCACCAGACCAGCAAACGGACGACTAGGACAGAGATACAACTCACTATAGGAAAACCTCAGTATGTTCATCTTTTGCTTTCTTCAAATAAACCATCAACTAAACTGCAAGTAGACTGGCTGGAAATTCTGTTTGTGGGTCTGCGTCGGTTCGTCCTGCTCCACCTGTGCAGTAATGGCAATAACCCGACAATGCACATTGAAAAGTTGTCATTACATCCTGTTTTGTCTTGCTATCATAGTCTGTTAGATTTTTTTATCTAACAAATTTATTTTATCACGTTTTCTGTCTTGCTTTTTTGCACATATTCTTGTTGCTGCCTTCCTTACAATATGTAAAGCAACTCCGGTTGTTGGAAAACATTCCACATAAATAATCTTGATTTGAAGGGATTTTGACAGAATTTCATAATTTCAAATGTCTGATAGGATAAAATGATGAAGTCATGACGTTTTATATCCTAAAGCTCAAAAGTCAACTTCACTGTGATCCCATAATGTCCTGCAGAAACACTTGCCATTATGTAGCGCCAAAGGTCAGGAACAGAAGCAGATGAAGAGTTGTGTGAAGTATCCACGTTTTACTGTTTGTACCCTCGGCAACATTCATATATGCAGCATTGTCTACTGTCATGCTAACAATTTTGTGTTCTATCAGAATTAGGTTTATTGGACAAACATGTGGACACATATAAGGATTTAACTTTTCTTTTGCTTCTCTCACACTTCAAAGTTTTCACTACATATATTACAGGAATCTAGATAGACAGGGATTGAAGGGAATCAGAGCTAAGTAAAGACAGATGCTAATGCCAGCAATAAATAATAACTTTGGGAAAGTGAGAGCGACCGCTTGTCCCAGTCACCACCACTGTGGGCCCTTGAGCAAGGCCCTTAACCCCTGACTGCTCCCCGGGCGCTGCACCGTGGCAGCCCACTGCTCCTAGTATGTATAGTTAAGGTTAACTTTGAATAGGATGGGTCAAATGCAGAGAAGGAGTTTCCCCAAGGGGATCAATAAAGGTTAGATTATTAATATAACTTTGAGGGGATTCTTCTTTAGAGCTGTGCCAACATAGCACACAGCAATGTATGGTAGTTGTCGAGGTCACAGGCTTTGGCGTTGCATCGGATTTCATGATGTTGTAATGTTCGTGTTATTTTGTACCTCCCCCTGGTTTTTAGTTTGCATGCTACACTGTCAAAAAAGAAGAAACGATGATAAATCTGGCAGCAAGAGTGCCGGAAAAGATCTGTTAAAAAAAACCAGTGGAATACTGTAACTTTCAAAAACTTTAAAAACTTTGAAAATAATTGCAAATATCTGTGAGACAATTGTATTTTTTAGCTGATGTAAAAAATAAGCAAAACAGTGTGATTTTATGGCCGCACACTGTAAAAGAAAAAAAAACTATTTTTGAAAATACTTTCTTAAATGATATTTTTGATTATGTACAGTTTTGACTTGCATTTTACAGACAACATGTAATGTATGTATGATGAATAACATAATAATAATCTAACCTTTATTGATCCCCTTGGGGAAATTCCTTCTCTGCATTTGACCCATCCTATTCAAAGTTAACCTTAACTATACATACTAGGAGCAGTGGGCTGCCGCGGTGCAGCGCCCGGGGAGCAGTCGGGGGTTAAGGGCCTTACTCAAGGGCCCACAGTGGTGGTGACTGGGACAAGAGGTCGCTCTCACTTTCCCACCGCAACCTCTTGCCAGTACGGAGACTCGAACTGGCGACTCACCGGTTACAAGTTTGCTTCACAAACCACTAGGACACCACTGCCATGTGTGCCATGTTATAAAAATAACATTATTTTCTGTTCCCTAATATAACTATGTTTTCCTTTCCTGAATATTTTTTCAGTTAAGCATCACAAAACAACAAATTACCATTTGTAAAAACAGATTTTTGATGTAGACAGTATTTACAGTTTTAGCCTTTCTTTTTAGGTTTTACATGTAAACTAATACTTTTTTTCCTGTGATTTCACTAATTATTCTACGTAATTTAACAAAACAGATGAAACCTACAAAATAACAGTAAATAGTTTAGAAGATTACAGCTAAAAAATTTGGTAAAACATTCATTTTCACAGTTTGGACAGTGTAATCTTTCTGTGACAGTATGAAAGAACAGTGAGCACTCTAGCTGCCCTCGATCCTCTTCATTTTATGAGCTCTAAATGAAAAACTGCAGCTCAGAATTGTACTGTTCTCTCCCTGTCATTAGGACCAGAGTGCAGTTCCTTAAATTACCTGCCTTCCAGCTGACTCTATGTTTTCCAGTTGTACCACAGGCCAGGAGGGGAGGGGAGGTGAGAAACGGCTTTCCTTTTTCGTGAGAGCCAAATAACAAGCAGACTGCCACGATGTCAAGCTCCACCTTCTCCTGACTCCCTGTAGCACTCATTGTGTTGTTCAGACCAAATCTAGTTGTGTCGGATTTGTGTAACTTACATTTTGCTTTTGTTTCAGTTAAAATTTGCTGGTTGCTTGTGCGATCTTCTGCCGAGGTTACAGTCAGATACAGTAAGATATACAAGTGCTAGATGCACCAATGCAACCACCCTGGGACCTCATGATCCCGCAGGACTCCACAATGGACAGTTTAGAACACAAAACTCATGTTGACTCAATGGGAACGTTCCCATGACCTCTTTATCATCAGTGAGTGTGAAGAGCCGGTTACATTATTTACACTTGTGACTTTCCAGCCTTTTTCATTCCCATCTTCAGCACATATCTCCTTTTGTCCTGTTTATGTTAATGTACTGGTGTTTATATGGTGTAATCCTTGTGGCTCTCCTGTTAAGTAACAAGCTTGTGTGTTTACACGAACCCACACAGCACACACGCATGGCAGTAATATAGAGGGATATGTGGAGAAGGTAAAACATTCAACTGTGCATGCGTCATAGCCTCGGCTGCGGGCTCTTCTGAGGCAAAATTTTTCTCACGTCATCTTATTTTTACCCAGCAGAGTGGCATCAGACGGCCTGTTATTCATGTTTTCCTCCCTGTTAAGTAAGGCTTTGGTTGACCATGGCATGACTGACCTTCTGTAAATAGGCCCTTGACAGTACTTGATGATGAAGCAAATTAAAAAGATGTTTGACAGCTTTGTGCGAGAGAGGGAGAGGTTATTGTACCGTAAATCAGTGTCATATGCTCCATTTCTTTCTCCTCATTATTCCATCTATTTAGTATCAGTCTCAACTTATTGGTGTGCAACTACAAGAGAGATCATCTCATGTTGGTGTTGCTATAATATGAAGTGAGTGAGATCATTACTTTCTCTGTGTATCTCTAAATAACCATCTCCACAATTCTTCCCAGCGTCAGAACAATTGGCGTTCTTTTTTTATGTTTTTTTGCTGTAAGTGCAGCCATAAACGTCAGCATTGAGGTGCAGAACAGAGAGTGGATGGCTCTATTGTATCATGCACTGCATGGGAGTCGGATGCCTAAAGTTAAATGCAATCAGTGGGTTTCAGTATTCCACAGCTCTCTGTGACTCAGACACAAGCAGCGCGTCAATCCTAGCCTACTTTCAACAGGCTCGCTGCCAGTCAGAGAGGCAAAGTGCCAGAGAGAGGGAGGGACGAGAGCAAGAGGGTGAGAGAGAATGAGGATGAGATCAGAGGTGGAAAGTAACTCAGTATGTGCCTCAGCACTGTACGTCGTTAAGTACAGTGCTGAGGCACCAACTGTAGGGTTTTAATTTTAAGCATTTATTCATAAAACTTCCGACATTTCCTGTTTTAAGCATATTAGTCGCCTTTCTTTCTCACAGCACACTCTTAAACTCGTCAGCACAGGCGTTAATAACAGCATTACAGATGGCTCTGTTGTATTCACGTATCCCAGTAAGCCATGACTGTGTGACAGAGAGCCAGCTTGCAGCGCAATACCACAACACTAAAACTGAATCAGCTAAATGAATCAGTTTTCAGTCCTTTCATTGTTTATACCTGCTTTTACATATCAAAATGGGCTCTTCTGTCAAAAAGCATCACATGGCAGCTATGTTGACCAACATATTGAGGTTTTACATGCAGGGTTTATCAGGATAGTTGTTCTGCTTCAACATATTGGAATTAAAACCAAGCATATGCAATGAAATGAAAGTGCTAAAACAAATATGTTGTATGTAAAATCTGCAGAGTAATTATAGCTTTTGTAAACCCACATGACACACAAAACCTATGCTGTCTAAAAAGCCTACAAAGTACAGCGAATTTGTCTGCAGTGCCAATTTACTTTGACAGTTTGGATTTAGAACTTTGCTTTAACTGATCATTTTGAAACGAGCACTTGTGTTTTTCACAGTCTTCTCTTGCTGCCAGTATTTGTGTATATCTGAATACGTCTTGTACCTGCATAAGGAGCATGGATGCCACCTTCATTATTCCCCCTACTCATTCTCTCTGTGTGTTTGCTTGTTTCTATCTAGAAGGCTTTGTTTCAACCTTTTTTTTTTCCCTCTTGCTCACAGCCCCCTCCCCCCCCCC
>OMNN01092365.1:0-21847 GCA_900302755.1 Chromis chromis | reverse complement strand
GACTAAATGTGCAAATTACTTGAGCTAAATATTTAATTAGATGCTAACCAGCTGTTAGCATATTTGGAAAAATGTTTCTCCACTACTCTGCCTTAGGAGATCCAGTTGGGGAAATACTGACTGAGGCTGTTGCTGTGTCTATTCAACATCTTAAAACAGATTCAGTTCAACTTTAAAACTTTTAATTGCTGGTTGAGTTTTGTAGACTGTTGTGTTCCAGTCTGAAGGCAGATGCGATATGACCTGAGACACAGAGCCGGTCCGACCCAATGTGGCGCCCTAGGCGAGGTTATATACAGTGCCCCCTAAGTTGGCAATTCTCATACATAGCGAGCGATGTGGTAGGAAAACGCGTGAGACAGAGCTTTTTGCCGTTTATAGTCTCAGATGTTTCTATTTAACACATCGAAAACGCTGAACAACGGCAGGTATCCATCAACCCAGCTACCCTCCTCACTCATGGTAGCAAAAACATTCATAACCCCGGACTCCCATGGTGCATTGCGGCACGACAGTTGTCATTGGACCGGCTCTGTGATTGCTACAGTAAGCTTACAAAATAAATCTAATAGCATTGTTTTGTAGTCATAATAATTGGGCATTGCTTTACATTTTAATCCACGTGAGCTTTTCTAATTTAAGAGTTAACAGTAATAACTAGTTTTAATATTGTAGCGATTGAAAAGCGGTTTGCAAGTACAGGACTGTTGTGCTGCAATGCATTATGGGAGTTAGGGGTTATTAACATTGTTGTCAGCACCATGAGTGTGGAGTGTAGCGGGCTTGATGGCTACCTGCCACTGTGGTCAAGTTTAACGGGAAGTCTGATTTTCGGTTTTGTGTGTCAAAATAAAAGCCCCGACTTAGGGTAGTCTGAGTACTATGGGGGCGTCGTCAGCGGCGCCCCCTATGATGACGGCGCCCCTAGCATTTGCCTATACTGCCTATGCCACGGGCCGGCCCTGCCAAGGGTAACCTGACAAGATGGGCCTCATCCCCGCAGAGCTCTCCCCACCATACACACCTTTCTGTCATACACACACACACTCATTTAAACACCTATGTACCAGGTAGAAAGTTGTGTATCTTCCTGCATACAAATATTACTTGAGTGTGACCCCTGGGACACCAGGACCCTTCACTCCAGATGGCTAAGGTCTTTTTTCAGCCCTGCCTGACAGCCTATCACAATTTTCCACAGTTAGTTAGGATCCAGCCACCCTGGACTAACCCACCTTAACATACCAGGTTGTCAGTAGCAGACACATGGACATACAACACTGTACAAGGCACAAGACAAAGGAATACACAAGTTCGTTTTGATATTCTCTGATCCCAGCATGTTATATCTTTATTGTATTGCTATTCAAAATGATACTTTAATTTGTTTCACAATAAGAACAGTATGTACTGCTTTGACTGGTGGACTTAACTGACACGTATAGTTGAGTGCCAGCTGTGAATCAATGAAGACATTCAGTAGTTTTGAATTTTAATAAGGAGTGAACAAGCTCAAAATCAACCCCAAAACTGAGGTTTGAAAAACATCATAAGTAATCAGTAAAGCAGAGGAAATGTAATCACTATGCAGCCTAAATAGCCTGGTTTTGCTGCGTAAATGTCAAATATAACAACAACCTTTTCACAGCAGGTTCTAAAGGTATCAACATGATTTAACATTTTAATAATTAGACCTATTTTTTCCTGATTCAAAAGCTGCCCAGAACAACCAACATACATTCTGAGGTCTAAAATTACCATTCATCAACAGATCATTTGCAAGGCAAGAAATGCATTTTCACTTTTTAACAGCAGTTACTACCTGAATGCCATGTTTTTTAAAAATTTTGAGTCTCATCGAATACTCAGAGACAAAACAAAAACAAACAAATAATCACCCACTGCCTCCCCTATAACTCTGACAAACACAAATATATGCAGTGATATCCAGAGGGGGTAATTGTAGGATTATAGATATTATGTGTTCCGATCTCACAGCCACTGCAACTTTAATGCATAATATAAGAACTGCACTGTTAATGTAGGAATTGATTTAGTAATATAATTGTCCTAATGCCTCTTATAAATCCCATATTTGTGGGAAGAAATAGCTGTGTTGAATGTAGAAAAAGCTGAGACAATGCTTACTACCAATAACCATCTTGTTGATACACTGCACGGTGTACTGTGAGATTTGTACCAAGGAGTGAAAGATTTGCAAAAGATATGTATACTGTATAATGTTATTGATCTCAACCATTTGCAGTAAAGCAGGAAGCTCTTTTATAGGACAAACCAGGACAAGGTGAGCCAGGCTGAGGCATCCATGTCATCCTCCCTACACTGTAGTTTACCATTGTCCAGCTGTGTCATGTCATCTTTCAGGGAGGGGGGGGGATGTTGGACTGAAATACATGTATTTCAAATAGGAGGAACAGGCCTCTTTCTGGTTGTCTTTGTGGTTCTTATTCAGATTTGAATGCAAAGCAAGTCAGTCAGTTGATTAGAGAGGTTTGACCTGAAGCCCAGAAGTATAATAAAGAACATCTTGGGTTAGGGTTGACAGATGGGCAAGAGTAAAAGAAAGGTGATGCTTGGGAAAGCAGATCCATTATGAGGTGTGCACATCAATTACTTCAATTCCTGATAGTTAAAGCTGGCAGTGTAGTGATCCTCTATCCCCAGGCCTATTGTAGTGGTAGTAGTCTATATGTGTCTATGGTCGTATTAACTATCCCCAAAACCTTAACCTTGATTTACCATAACTTAACTTCAGTGGCTATGTGCATAGACTCCATAAATACGCTGTATAAAGTTTGGCTTTATGGCAGTGGACTGCATTGGAAGCACAAGAACTATGAGACTGTTGATGGTAAAAACAATGTTGATGATTGTGGAAAAAGATGTGGTTATCTCCTGCATCCCAGTAACACACCTCTAGCAATGATATCACCCATGCAAAACTGAATCTGAACCTTCAATATGTATTTTTGGCCCCATCCCAACTAAACTGCTGAAGAATATTTTCATTTCAGGCTACAGACCACAGATATGTTCTCATGGTAGACAGACAGTCAAAACATGATTTCAATTTATAATAGCTAAATGCATATAAACTAATAGATTGAAGCAAAAACTACTGTGTAATTGATAATAATGAGGTTGTGACTTCAATATTTATTAATACTTTTGGTTGGTTGATATAAAGAAAAGTTGAGTCCACGAAAATAGAGTAATTGCCTTTCTTTGTCTTGATTTCAGTTTTGGGTGAGTTGTAGCATTGTCAGAATAAAGGGTCAGTCGCCAAGAGTGACTGCGTGTTTATCAAGATTTGGACTCCCACTTCCTGCAGGATCAAAGGCTGGCCACACTGTTTCTGTTGGTCATTTGGTCCTTTGTAGTTCTGATAGTGACTGGGGATGTGAGCCAGTCACTCAGCCAAAATATGGCTTAATACAGATTTTGTGTCCCCTCATCTGGGAGCCGTAGAATTATGCGTCCAGTTCTACTTTCCTGTGGCCTCCTTATACCATCCTGACACACCTGGAAGATGTTTTTCTTTTGGGTTCCACATCTGGCATGGTGTCTTTGCTCTGTTCATCACAGTGGACCCTGTTGCTAATCTGTCTTTAATTCCAAAGGGAAAAAGAGAACCTGCTCTGTCTTTATTTTAAGTCAGTTATGGCTGATTGGTCTTACATTAGCTTGAGACAGGTTACTTCTATCTGGTTCGGTTATTTTCCCTCTGTCAGTTGGGAAATTGTTTAATTTCTCTCTATAATGGTGTAAGGTCTTGCCCTTACTATGTAAAATGCCCTGAGATGACTTATGTTGTGATTTGGTGCTATATGAATAAAACTGCATTGCATGGAATTAAAAAATATTCTACTCATCATAAGTGCCATTTTCTGTCTCAGTGAAAGATCATAAAAAGTTGTTGGAAAGTATAATTAAAGCATGACGTGACCTGATTATGTGTATTAATACGATTTTCACTGGTGCCATCTATGGAACAAAATCACCTCCTCATTTTCAGGGTTTTTCCTCTTGCAAAATACATTAGTTAGTAAATAACACACATTGAGCAGCTACTTCACCAGGGGGGAAGTATCTGGTGGATGTGCTTGTGCTGCCAAACAAGCTGTGGATAGAGAGGCTTCATCATCAAGTTCATGATCAAATGTTGTCACCGAAATAAGCTCAATGTTTTCATGCAGATTTTGCCATTTACATCAAGTCCAGAATGTGCATCTATTGTCTCCTGTGAAACAAAAATGTTTTATCCCACGACAGGTAAACTGTGGTAGCAACACAAAACTGCTACATAGCGATAGTTTGAAAATGCTAGGGCTAGTGCTGTAGCCATGCTGCTCATAAGTACTATCATAAATTGGGTTTGTTAAGAGGAAACTTTTAAGGATTCTAGATTTAAAAGTGAAATTTCCAGCAAGACTTGCCTCATGTCCTCTTTCTCTCTTCTCCCACACCTTTCCTGTCTGTCCTCGACTGCACTGCAATAAAGGCAGACGCCCCCCAAAAAAGAAGAAGAAACTTTCCAGCAGTGACACACATACTATCTTCATTCATCATCAACTAGAATTGCAACCTTGCTGTTGTATTCCTCCACCAGCCAGTCAAGTTATGGTTTAAATCAATTCTCCCCCTCTGTTGATGAATTGTGGCATTAAATAATGGCCAGGAAAGGGGTTTTGCAGAACATGATGATGTAACAGCAATGTTAACCTTTGCCCTTTTGGAAACAAAATGTCATCACTTCACCTTTATAGAGCCCCCCCCTCAATATTTTAAGAGCCAAGTATCAGTCACTTTATTCCACACCCCCCTCTGGAAACTGGGAGCTGCCAGCAACCTCTTAGCAGGTTTCAATTGGTGCTGAAGATGCTGTTTCCACGTGGAAAGCAGTGGTCCCTCCTCTCTTTCTCTCCCTTAACCTCTCTCTCCCTCCCTTTGCTTTCGTGGCTAACGGATACCTCACTTTGCTGTGCAGAGCTCTCCCTCTCCGAGCATCCTCCTGTCTTTTCTCTCTCCCTCTCTTTTCCGCTCTCGTCTGTGTGCTACACTCAGCTGTTAAGGAGCTCTGAGTCCAGATGGACAGCCGCTAGTCGTTTGGGCTGTCACTGCAGACCAACAATAGTATTTCACCTGCTGCTATGTTTGCCTCTATTTGGTATGCCAAGAAGCTAGGGAGACGACTTGTACAGAACAGCCGGAATGCCAAAATGCTGAAAGACAAGGTAGGTTTTTGCGTGTGGGCTTTAATTATTTATTTGGTTTAAAAACAAAACAGTTAGAGAGCACAAATTGTGTGTAACAGACTCTTCTGCTTAGCTCAGCTTCAAACACGTCATTTTCATGAAAGGTGTTTCTTAAAATAGTCCAGATCTGTGATTCAGGGCAGATAGTGGCACTTTAATTCACCTGTTATTGGTAGTGTTGTTGATGTCTGTTGATGATTTGACTTTGGCAGTAAATTAGTGGACTTGGCCCAATTGAATCCTTTCTGCCTCATTTGAGAGGGAGAATGAACAACAAGGGACTGAGATCCTCCTGCGCAGAAAGCCAGATCTTGTATTTTGACCCTGCCTTGACACAGGGGGACTCAGACCTTCACTCTGTATCAAATTGGGGGGAAAAACTTGTTTGTATTTCTTTAAACCAATCACAGTCAGCATGGGCGGGGCCAAGCAAAAGGTGCGGCTTCTGTGTTCACGCAAAATAGCTCCATGTGGAATTGTTCAGGTGGAACATTTGCATGCAGGGAGACCAGCACTGCGATTAAAATGCGTAATTCATCAAATAAAAAATAGCAGGGCTGCCTTCCTACATGATCCAAGGACTTGCCAAGTGAAAACTTGCACAGAGTAAAGCCATCTTTGATTTTTAGCCAGATTTGATTGCCCAAGTTCAACTGGATTGCACTTGGACCCACATATAAACTGACCTCCACGACTCACATCTATTGGAATTCAGGTATTAACAAGACGTAAGTCTTCTGATCTCACAACTTACAGTGTAGAAGAGGGGAGAAGTACATTTAGTGTAAACCACAGGTTTAAACAGGTTAAAGAACATTTCAGTGTAGTCTATAACATCATAGCTAGCTGTTTTCTCTAACAGCTAATCCTTTACTCCTGCTTAAAATCTGCTGATGATTTTGTTTTCCTGGATCCTTTCTATACACGAGCACAGTTGTAATTCATTTGCGCATGAGCTGGCCAACTACTAAGTGCATTCATCGACAGTTGGTAGCTGGAGGTTTGGCTGCACAACGACAGTCTTTAATTATCATGACGAGCACTTCTATCCTTGCTCAGAAACTCAGATGCTCCTCATCAGTAGTTGTTGAGTGTTAGTGGAAAAGGTTTTCCATCCACTACCCAAAGCCAGTTCTCAGTTTTTCAGTGAAATCAGAAATAGTTCTGTCCACAAGCCTGCTTTGTGACCTTTACACCATCTGGAGGCACTGCACTGCTTTCTTTTTTCTTTTGTTACACTTTGACACCCTCCTTCTGCTTTCCTGTCAGCACATGTGTGATACTTCCAGCTTCTACTGATTATACACTAGCTATATACGTATTTAGTGGCCCCCTGTAGCGTGTCTGCCATGGCCCAGTTCACATGAACATTTGTGGCTTACCGAAGACCTTTTATAACAACTGAAAGAACACTGATATAGAGGGCTGTATTTTTCAGGTTTCACTGCACTGTATGCTAAATCTTATTTAGCTTTAGTTATAGACAGCCTCTCAATATACACTAGCTGCTGAAGTAGAGAGGAACTGACAGGTTACATACATTTTTAAAGACCACGTACAGGTGCAACTCATAAAATTATGTATATATATATATATAGTAGTGTATAATCAGTACCTGTACATGAGGTAATATTTCATATATTTTGTATACTTCAAGCCCTTGTTTGTTTTTTGTTTTTGTTTTAAATCTCAAGAAAATCAGATATCCACTATCTTAAGTTATTAGAATATTTCATTTCAAGTTTGAGTAAATATTATCTCTCTCTCAGTCTAGTTCATTACAACCAAAATCATGGGGAAGACTGCAGATTTGAAAGTAGTCCAGAAGACCATCATCAACACCCTCCACAAGGAGGGAAGGTTACAGAAGGTCATTGCTGAAAAGGCTGGCTGTTGGCAAAGTGTTCTATAGAATCATGTAAAAGTGCGGTAGGAAAGGATGCACAAGCAGCAGGGATGACCGCAGCCTTGAAAGCATTGTCAAGAAAAGTTGATCAAAGAGGGTGGGAGAGCTTCACAAGGAGTGGACTGGTCTGTCAGTGCATCAAGAGCCACCAAGCACGTCTTCAGTAAAGAGGCTACAACTGATGCATTCCTAATATCAAGACACTCCTGAACCAGACAACATCAGGAGCAAAGTTTCTGCAGTCTGTGATGATTTGAGGTGCCATGTTATCTGCTGGCATTGAGTCAGTTTCTTATCAAGTCCAAAGTTAACACAGCCGTTTACCAGGTTTCAGACCACTGAAGGCTTCCATCTGCTGACAAGCTTCATGGAAATGCTGATTTGTGTATTTATTTATTTTTCCAGCAAGCACCTGTCCACAGTGCCAAAACTACTACCATGATATTACTGTGCTTGATTGGCCAGCCAACTCGCCTAACCTGAACCACATAGAACCCAGTATGGGGTATTGTTAAGTGGAAGATGAGAAACACCCGACCCAAAAATACAGAAGACTGCCATCAGAGCAACCTGGGCTTCTATAACAGCTCAGCAGTGCCACAGGCTGGTGGCCTCTATGCCACACTACACTGACACAGGTTTTGTGGTAAAGTAAAGTAAACAAAGTGTTTAGTGCAGAAATGACGGTTTTCAGAAGTTGGACATTTCTGTATTGTAAATAATTTTTGTTATAGATCTTATGAAATATTTTAATAATTTGAGACACTGGATTTCAGTTATAATAAATAAGTATATAAAAAATTAACTTTTTAAATTGAATTACAAAAAAAAAGTCACAATATTCTAATTTCTTGAGCTGCATCTGTATATCATGGCCATCTTTAGTTTCCATTGACCCATATAACTCTTAGTTTTCTCTGATGGAATCATTCAAACGCATGCGTCTTTGTCACAAGAAACAGTCATACATTTAGGTTCTTTCATAGATTAATTACAGGTCTTCTGGAAATATGACAGAATCTGATGGGTCAAAAATATGAATGCAGCAAATTGAATGATCAGTTTTGGAAATGTAGAAAGCTGTGTTAATCAAATGTTCTATTGGCATGGCCTCTTAAACTTCTCGTGAGTGATTAGGATTACGTGTCACTGCCACGTTCAGTAAGAAAACACAAGCTGCCACCAGCTGCTGACAGACAGTTGGTCAGGATGGTCAAGAGTCAACCAAGAATAACACAAAACAAATGAGACTGAATGATTGGGCAAAGGCTGCTTATAGCCACAATTCAGCAAAGTATGATCAGTTGCTTTTAGAGTAAATCAGTTAGCATAAATACATATTATTAAAATATACAAAATATTGTGAAACAGCCATTTCAGCATTTTGGACTTTGAACATAACACAAATCAGAAACTTTGAGATCAGAAGTATCAATATTTCAGTCTTGATCTGCACACCACTACTGTTGAGGTCATTAATATCCTCATATAGTGATATTAATAATGCTTTTAATGTGAATATATGTAGGTTGGGTGGCATGTTGGTTAGCATTGTCGCCTCCCAGCTGGAAGGTCCTGGGTTCGAATCTTGGCCTGGGGTCTTTCTGTGTAGAGTTTGCATGTTCTCCCTGTGCCTGTGCAGGTTCTCACCAGGTGCTCCGGCTTCCTCCCACGGTCCAAAATCATGCTGAGGTTTATTAATGAGTTGATTCTAAATTGTCCGTAGGTGTGAATGAGAGTGTGCTTGGTTGTCTGTCTCTCTGTGTGCCTTAAAGCCAGCTGGTATAGACTCCAGCCCCGCCACCCTACAGAGGATTAAGCAGTGTATAGATAATGGATGGACAGATAGATGTAGGTTTATATTCATTTGAGAAAAAAGAAGATCGTGAGTGTACTCATGAAATGAGTGCAGTGCACAATCTCTGCATGGCAGTCCTTAGAAGCAGACCTGCTGGTTGGTCAGTAGTAGCCATAAGGTGATGGAGTTGTGGATGTGTGTACTTACAGTACATGTACTGTGTTTGTATGTACAGCAATGTGTAAAGCCTTTCCTTTTTCAAAGGCAGGCTCCAGGACTTCACATTGTGTATATTTTCTGAATTGACTGTGCATACAGTACTTTTCAAGTTTTTGAGTAATTACACATTCAGTCTGGTCTATTTTCAAGTTATGCAAATAGTTTGTTGCCTTTGTAACCCTTTTCAACAATTGGATGTGTTTAAGTGTTCCTCCTTTTGAAAAGGACAGAAATGTTAATCCAATACGACAAATGAATGGTGTTATTTTTCTTTGGCATGTTTCTTTTCCTGTCTAAGGAGATTTTTTTCCACACTACTTTTTTCCAGTGACCTGTAGCAGAGCAAGTCTGTGCAGCGTTGCTTTGAAGTCTATGATAAGGATAAGATAAGAACTCTTTTCAATGATTGGACCTGCACTATCCTCACCACATCTGAATTAACCCATTTGCCAACTCTTCACAGAAAAAGCCTGTTGAATTTCCTGTTTCTATGAATGATTTAAAGATCCTCATTTCCATGGCAGACTATTATATTTGTAAAGCATCTATAGCAAAAACAGCACCCACAGAAATGTATCCATTTTTAAATTTTGACTCAGAAATTTTCTATGAAAGAGCAAAAGAGATTTAAAGAGTGGATAGTACCAAGATTAGGTTGTACTTTGTTACTTTCAGTATTTCTGTACATGTTGTCAGTTTGCAGTCTTGCAGGGAGGTTCATTTGAAAGCAATTTAATGTACATTTATTATGTCATGCTTGTATTTTTGTACCAAAAGAGCACACAGTACAGAGCGAGAGAGAGAATGGACAGACTTGATCTAAAATTGGACCACAAATAGTAGGTTATACTCTGGTCAGAGAGATGAGCAAAGCAGTGAGGTAGGGAATGAGTCATCTGCTGACATGAAGCACAGGATAGGTTTTGTCTCACATGATCAGTTTCATACAGTAAGATGCTGATGCTTTTTAATGTGAGTAGCAACCATCATCATATACATATTTCTATTAGTAGTGGTCATTTTTCTCTCATGCTGCCTCTCTCTTGCCTTGTTTCCTGTCTGATTCTATACTATCACCTGTCCAATAAAATCCTCTAAAAAATCTTTGTAGTGAAGCAAACAAGTCACTTGTTCTCACAGTATCTCCATTCCTGATTCTCATTGGGCTATCTGGCTCTCTTCTTCAAACAGTAGCTTGCTCTCCAAACGTCACAAATGAATCTGTCTCTACAGCTGTCTGCAGCAAACTCAGCTTTATTTCAAAGGACGTAGCCAGGATCACAGCAACCCCCGCAGCTGTTGAATGGCTGTCTGCTGTCAGAGATAACGTAATTACAAATTGAACCCGCATAAAGAGGCCAATGAAGCAGTACATAATTATGACAGGGGAGGGTTTTGTAGAGTGCTGCAGTTGAGAGACTCTTGCAACATTTACCAGAAATAATTGTTTCATTGTGTTTTGTGTGTTTGTTTGTTTTACAGAAGGAAGTGCTTAAAAGTCCTAACAGCAAAATCTCATAATTCATAGCGAGCATGTGCTGCCTCATTAGCTAGGTGGGGAGAAAGGAGAGTAGAGAGCTGCTGGATGCAAACACTCACACAGTAGGCTTATTCTTCTAGGTGGCAGTTCGGTAATCTGCAGAGAGAGTCTTTGTTTAAGCAAACTGCTGAGATTGCTAAGATAGGATAAGGATAAGATAGATACATTGGAAATACTTGTAGCCTGACTTCAACTGCTGTGGGTGTGAGTATAATGTGAAGTCGCTATGTCTGCATGTGAATGGTATGAGTCACGTTTGAGTAGCCTTCACTGTCCGCATCACCTGAATAACATCAGTTTCCCAGAACACACTCACCCACTCATCAGCATGAATCACGCAATTCTCACTGTCCAGCTGAACACATTGTTTTGTGTTGGTCATTTCAAACTGGATTTACAGGAAACTGAAGCCCTCTTTTTCTGGGTGAAGGACTTCTATGTGCTTAAGTAACAAGTTGATTGACAAAAAATGGACTTCATTTTAATATTTCTGTTGTTATTTATTTTTCTGTTCAATATTTGCTGGTTGCTGTCTGGATGCTACCCACTACCTTGTTTTTCTCTGTTTCAAGTGAATATCAGATTTAGGGCTTGTGCAATTGATTTTTGACATTTCAGAGGGTAAAAGCATCTGTTGTGTTTATCATTATACATCACTCTCTTTTTTCTGCATCTTCATCCACTTTACTTCCACTTCCTCCTCCCTTTTCTCTGTCTCCTTTCTCTCTCTTTCTCCCTTTCTGTATTTGTTTTAATTCCCCGTGGTTGTTACCCTCATGATGTCCCGGTGGCAGAGCAGCCATTTGCTGCATAGGAACCAGCTCCTTCTGATAATGGATGCACACTCCAGTAGCATTATAGCAGAGTGGGGGTTTAAGAGGGCTTCTGGTAAGCATCTGGAGAACCAGGTGACATAGAAACATTGCAGTGTGTCTTTTTTGTTTGACTTTTTCTTATATTTTTTAAGCTTGTCAACATGTCTGCTGTGAGCCGAGCTCAATTATAACATTCTGCTTAACCTTCTATCTTGGTTTATGTGTACTTCCAAGTTGTTATCAGTGTCACACCAAGCAAGTCTAATCCTGCATTCATCCAGCACTGAAGCAGAGAGCATCACTGCTTCAGGGCAGCCTGGGCTTTAGGCCTGAGTTGTTCCAACATCCACACATTCCTCTGCAGCTGATACACCAGACAACAGTCAGAAAATGAGGAGGAGACGAGAGTCCAGTGTGTGGGAGGGAGATGGTTGTGGGCTATGAGAGAATGAAGAGGTCATTGATAAATGAGCAAATGAAAGAAATGTATAACACAAGGTAGCCACTCACCTCTCTCTATCTTTTTTGTTTGAACCTCTTCTCTCAAAAACATAAGGTTAAAGGTGCTTTAAGGATTTTCATTAGCCTCAAGCCTATGTTCAGCGCCACATTTTATTTAGCTCCCTATGTAGTGAATATGTGATTGTTTTCATTCATGTTTAGCTCATTATGGTGTTTCAGTGTGGTATGGGCCACTGTTGCTCCACCTATTTTCCTGACATGCACCATTGATCTGCCTCTAATCTAGTTTTGGCTTCCTGACAGAGCTCACTTCCCTCAGGCATTAATTATGCCTCCACGTGATTTATATCAGTGGGCTCCAGCACCCAGCACTCTTTTCTGCCTCGTCCAATCGGATCCATATCTGTGACCCCAGCCACTGCAGCTCTCATCCAGTCAGATATATTGAGTATCTGTCGCAAGTGTTTCTCCTGGCTTTCACCCCCCTCAGAGCAAAATCACCAATCTGTCCTCAATAGTCCCATCGTCCTCCTGTGTAAAGAATGTGCTGTGTTGCACCAAAACACAGTAGAGAGGGCAGATGTATCGGTAGTAGAGCCTCTAATGCACCCAAACTTCAGCTCATGGCCGACAAGTTGATTTTTAAAACGGCATAATCTGGTTTCTACGGGTACAGCTGATCCATTGATTATTTGACTTCTGCAGATGCTGTGGGAAATTCCTGAACTTTCTCGTTTTGTTGGGATACCTTTCCTGAAGTGGGATGGCTGGTTGTTTATGGAAGCTGTCTGACTTGCTTGGTGACCTCTTTCAGTAAGGATACATTTGAATGTACAATATCAGGTTCAAGATGAGCTTTATGGGAAAGCGACGATGGGACAGCATAATAAACAAGTCATCCCTGAGGTACGCTCGCACTGGGGGAAGTGTCCCAAACCTCTTGTCCTCTTCAGGCTCTGACGGCATGGGGACCCTCAAGAAGAGACTGTCCATGGACATGCTGCGGGGCTGGGCACCGTACCTAGGGAGCTTGAGTATGGGGCTTAATCTCAGTTTGAGCCCAGTGAAATGGCCCTCACTAGGTACTATCTGCAAGCGGAAACAGACTATAACAGAGAAGCTGCAGACGGGACACTGTGGCACCGAGGATGAATCACAGGTTAGAAAACTTGCATGTGCCAGAAGCTTTAAGACTCATTGACACACCTGTGTCTTAGGATCTTGATGATATATTTTTAAACTTTTATTTTTCCCTTTTAGATAATTAATATTATTTTTTAGTCCTGTTAGTGTGCTGTATGTGTAAGTTACAAGCACCCAGGTTTTGTTTCTTGAATTACTATGTATCTGTATTTAAAGCTGACCAAGATTAAGATTCTTCTACAAGGATGATCTGGCCAAGAAACTAGCATCAATGTAAGCACAAGTACAAAGCACAAAATAAAGTAACATAAAATGAGCAAAAGACAGCCGTGTGGTATCAAACCAGCAAGCTTGTAGGACAAAGCTCTTTTAATCTTGACTCAACAAAGATAACTCCTTAATGACTCTTTATTGTAAACTTAAACTTAAGAAAAAGCTAAAGACCCAGCTCTTTTACGAATATCTACGCACTTAATGATGGTGATGATGATGATGATGATGCTGATGCTATCAGCGTTGCATATGGAAGATGTTGTTGTTGTTGTTATTGCTATTAAACAAACAAACAAAACAAAAAAACAACTGTGCACTTCTCAGCACTGTCTGTCAGCACTGTACCCAATCAGGACCTAAAGCAGAGTTTTTGCTCTTCCTGGCCTTGTCGCCTTCTATCTAGATCTTTGCTTGTGTTGTTCTTTCTCAGATGTACGTCTCTTTGGAGAAAACCGTCTGCTAAATGAAACTGTATGTAACATTGTAACATTGTAAACCAGAAAGACCAACTACATATGCAACAGTAACAAAATCAGACACTGCTCCTCTGATTTTACAATCTTTTCCATTTCTTATATGATGCTTAATTAGAAATTCTTTCCATCCGACAGGTTCCTCTAATTTATGGAATTCATTAAGTACAAGATATTTCCTATTAGGCTTTCTGTGTATGGGTTAATGGAATAGCTGGCTGAGTTCTGTCACATTACCACTGATTTTTTAAGGCTTCTATTGAGTTTATGTCCTTTGCTCTCTGGATTGTATCATTAAAAATAGTGAAATGCATATAATTTAATGCATTTTGCATCTTCCACTTCATTCTGGTAGGCTTAAGGTTCCTTTCTTGTCATTGATTAAGCCCCTATGAAGTCATCTGTGTTCATCAAAATGGTATATTTAGAAGTTTGTTTCAATCCCCTCATCCCTTAAAATCAGATAGAACTCTACACCTTTTCATCCTTTAGCATGCGTGGAGCTATGAATATGGACATTTTTCTCCACCCACCTGTCCCCACTAACACCAGCTCACCTTTGATTCTGCTCAGACACTGTAAAATTACTCTACACTACACAATGGCAAATTGTAATACTAGAGTAATTTAGCCATAAGTGTTCATAGAGAGCATAGAAAAACACCATATGGACACATGAACAATCTAAAAACTTCACTTTTATTGGAGGAGATCTTTAAGGAAGAAGGAGAAGAAGGAAATAGATCATACCACACCATTAGCTATACCCTCTTATCCTAAATATGTCCAGTGGTGGGGCTGAAGCCATGGTCTTGGTCTTGCTCCCGGATTTCAAACTGACCCAGAATAGCAGCTCATTTGGAAACTTTCTCTCAGATTACAGAAAAAAGTTCAAGATTTTGCAAGTCAGAGCAGTAAGGAGACTAAAGGTCCAGGTGGTGATCATACCAAAACAAAACAAATTATTGCAAAGGTAAGCTACTAAGCTAAGGATTGTGGGCAGTGTGCAGTACATGGCAACGTGTAATATTTGAAAATATTTTAGATGCTTTGATTGTCGGTCTGTAAGGATGGGGAGTTCAGTTGTTATTCTGATGACACAATTTTGATATGATTGGGTGTGAGGAGACAATACAGCCGCTAACTGTTAAGGGGATATTCAGGGCCCTATTTTAACCATGCAAGTACAACCACAAGTGCAGTGCATGTAGACTGTGTGGATCTCTAAGCACACAGGCTATTAAAGTTCATGTAGTTGCAGCAGCGCAAAACGGGTAAAGTGGAACAGGAATCAGTGGTGATCAATGATTACTAAATGTACCCTCAGTCGGTCACGTCACTCACTCTGGATCTCATTGCTCTAAAATACTTGAAGTAATCATAGTGAAGCATGACAACAGCACAACAAAGAGGTGTCTTCAGGAAACCAGTCTGAATTGGTAGAAGGGGCATGACCTGAACACACGACACCACAAATCTGTCACCAGAGACAGATGGTGTGTGTTTCTACCAGCTAATTAGTACAATGATGATAGAAGTCAATAAATAAAGATTAGCTTGCTTAGCGATGCATCTATCTGCTACTACTGCAGAAGCAACCAATCTACTACTTCATGTTATACAAGGCTACATCATGTCTTAAAACGTGATAACCACCAGCATTTGCCATTCAATCTTTTTTTATTTAATATTATTGGACTGGAGTATATGATACTACGAGATTAATTAGCTCTGGTAATCTAATGTCTCCTGCCTTAAAAACTAATGCAGATGCTGTTACAGTTATGCTTGAGAAGTGAGCTTCAGAGAGAGGGGGTAGCAGTGGAAAAAGTTATGTGTCCAATGCCTTGTATTTGGTCCAGAATGGAAGAGGACCAGCCATAGGCAGCCCTGTCTCATAGCAATTGCTTCACTGTTGCTCCTTTTCAGCCAACCAATGATAGAATAGGTGGGACACGTCTTGTCACCCGTGTAACCCAGTAAATGGACAAGGGGTTCAAACATGTTGCGGAAGGGTCATATTTAACCCCAAACCACATTTTTTTTCAAACCAAAAAGTAAAGTAGAGTAGTTTGGGTGCCTAAATCTAACCAAACAGCATGTGAAAACAAAAAGTTAACAATGAGTGACAATAAAACTTAAGTCTGTAAATATTGGTCCCACATGGGAGTCCAAGGTGACAGCCGTGTTGCTGACTTGATGCATACACTGACAGCTGCACTTAAACTTCTCTGCAGTAGTGCAGGTGGAGGACCCTGTTCCTGCATGCGCAATAGATTATATCTACATATTCCACTAATGCCCACTACTGCGGAACATGCACACTTTTGTTTCTTGTAGTGTTGTCACATGGAAACATTTTTGTTGCGTGTGGCTGCTCCGCAAAGGAGTATCATATAAGCCACAGGTGCTGTGGCTTAGTTGGTTAAAGCGCCTGTCTAGTAAACAGGAGATCCTGGGTTTGAATCCCAGCAGTGCCTTTTAGGCGGAAGTGGTGGCGCAACAGGTTAAGCCTGACTACTGATCAGAAGGTCAGGGGATCGATCCCCACTGCGGCCACTGTTGGGCCCTTGAGCAAGGCCCTTAACCCCTGACTGCTCCCCGGGCGCTGTAAAAAACTAGTATGTATAGTAGGATGGGTAAAATGCAGAAAGTGAATTTCCCCAAGGGGATTAATAAAGGATAAATTAAAATGTATTAAATTATCACACTGTCATGCAGATCCTCATGAATGTGGAAAGCAGCAGATACCAGGTGCAGTCTACAGGCATGTGGGAACAGGTACTAAACCAAGGATGATCTGCATATCTTACATGGATCATAGGACAAGAGAACATATAAGCAGGAGGCAAACAATATAGAGGCAGACAGTGAAAATCCTGGTTAGTTGGTCCAGCACAGCAGAAGATCAATAGCTGTGAAGATCTCAGACTGCTCAAGCATCCATTAGGACACTTCATACAGCCCCCAAGGCCATGGGATGAGTGAATGAGTTTGCAAGTGATGCAGGTGCACCTGGCAACCGGTCTGTCCAATATGATGAACACAGCATAATGCCTGTTTGTTAAGTTAAGTTAAGTTTGTAATTATGCAGATCAAGGTTTTAACAATGCAGAGCAATTTTGTGCCTCTGTTGCTACTCTGACGGACAGGTTGACCGACCCGCTGGGACAGCTCTCAGTGCACCAGATGGCCTTTCATCTCTGAGTCAGATTGGACGTTGCTGAAATGTTTCGCTTTAAATGTTTCCAGAATTACAGCTTGATTGATTTGAATCTTTGCTAAACCTTTAAAAGCAGACCATTCATCAAGCAGTGACTGAGCAGAACATACATGCAACATACCTACTGTATAACGTTTGTGTGAATAGAGCTGTGGATATTAGTTCAGTGTTAAGTGGTCAGGCTAACTGCTTGAAGCTGGACTGTAAGTGCCCTCCTGTGGCAAGTTAGATGCATTGCTTAAAAGACAGTGCATATCACTGCATTAACATATTTTGTAGACAAGAACTCACAAAACCATCAGTTCATAGACAGCTGAAGAAGGCTCATGTGTCTCTGTCTTTGTCAGATTGAAGGTGCACATCCAATTAAAATGAATGCATAATTAATTGCATTTACATTTTTTGTTAATGTGGCCAAATGTATCTTACTGTTTTACCAGAGAGATTTTCTGAATTACTGATTACTGTGTCCTTTAATCAAGGTATTTGCACCTGGAATATTACACTTGACTTCTATACATGTTGCTGTTCATCATATCATGAAACTGTTGGCACCAACATTATAAAGTTAAGATATAGTGAAGCATATGCTGTTATGTTATATATTCTGTTGCGATTAGAGGCCCAAACTGGCTAATAATGCTTTTTAAATTCTCTGTAACCTTCCTCCATGAATAAGAATAGGTCATATGTGGTTGGCACAGAAGGAATAAGTGGCCCATTAAAGCAATTCAACTTTCCTACCATGAGGGTTCTCCCTTGGTGCAGAGATGATTATGTTTCTAGCAATAGTGACTGAGAGCTACTCAATCAAGTGGCACAGATACACTTAAAGACCCGTCAGATTTTAATTGGCTCATCTGGAGTTTGTGTCAAGGGTCAGATGGTATCTGAGTGGGTTGACAGTGAAACTCAGGGTCACACAAACACACATTTGCTTGCAATTGCGCACACGCACACACACGCACACACACACACACACACACAGAGAGAGAGAGAGAGAGAGAGAGAGAGAGGGAGATCACAACTAACAACTAATGTATACATTATTGTCAACAACAGAGAGCAAATCAGCTAACAGTATGTAATTAATATGATTTATCGCAAACTCATCTACGTCCATGAAGGTGAGGTAATTATTTCAGTCTGTATAAGGTTCTAGTCTTAGTCTGAAGGCTGCTACAAATATGACAAAAGCAAACATAAAGTGAGATGCAGTCTGATAGTCGATATAGTGTGTCTAATCTCAGATTTTAATTTCTTAAGCATCCACATTCACTACTCACATGCTAATGTTATATGACTTCTCTTGGCTTAAGTGTACTCAGCTGTTTGTTTGGGTTATTTACTGCAGATATCACAAGTTACATTATTGTTGAAGGTTGTTAAGTAGTTCCTGCTGCAGTGCTATGGTGACTAAAAATACTAATAACTTGTTGGGTATACAGGAGGAGCCAAAGAGAGCTTGGTGCTTGGTCTGTAGGAGCCACAAGGCTGTTCACAAAGGATTATACTTGACTTGAGTTACACATATAGACAGCATACAAAAGATGTGCGTAGTGAACATGTCGCCACACATTGGTTTCTTGACTTCCATTTTGTCACCTCATGTTTCGTATTTGGCCTTCACCATCTTGATCTGCTGATCTGAAACCAAATGTGACAAACGAGGGTTAAGGGATTTTCACAAAGCTCTAACTTGAGACTGATGGTATTGATAGTATCATTGATTTGACCCACTAACACTAGGCAGTGCCCCTAGATTTTAATTCCATATTAACCTTTGATGGGAGATTTACGCAAAACATACAACAAAGCTTTCTCCCTGTGCCTGCATGAGTTCTCACCGGGTGCTCCAGCTTCCTCCCACAGTCCAAAGACATGCTGAGGTTAATTTGTGATCCTAAATTGTAGGTGTGAATGTGAGTGTGCTTGGTTGTCAGTTTCTGTGTGTGGCCCTGCAATAGACTGGCAATCTGTCCAGGGTGTCCCATGCCTTCCCCCTAAGTCAGCTGGGATAGGCTCCAGCCCCCCTGTGACCCTACAGAGGATAAAGCAGTGTATAGATGATGGATGGATGGATACAACAAAGCTGTTTATCTTAAATGTGCAGACAGCATCTTTACAGGCAAAGACGAGGGGTTGGAGTTGGAGCTAAGAAAGTTCTTCATGAGTGACTAAAAGTGCCTCTGTGTGCTTTCTTTATGGAGTTTGCATGTTCTCGCTGTGCTTGCTTGGGTTCTCACTGGGTGCTTCGGCACATACTAGTAATAGACATAAAGATTCAGCCACAAGCTAACATGCTATATATTATTATGATCAGCTACTCAAGTTCTAACTAAAAGTACCACAATCACAGCTAAGAAGCTTTATTCTTAAGGCAAACACACTTTTTGTTCAACAAAACATGAAGCTCTGACATTCAGCAGCAGTTCATGTCAGTAGCTCATAGCACATCTGCTGCAACAGCTTCTGAGTTTGATATCCTGCATCAGGCAAAGTGATGTTTGGACACAACTTCCAACCTTTACAACATTGTGTGCTGTCATGGAAAATCTGGATGAGCCAAGCAAAAATAGTCACGGTGCAACAGATTTTGTCTTTGTAATTTATTAAAGAACAAAAGGAGTAACAATGAATAAGAAAGAAGAGAAATGCAGATTGAATATTCCAGCTGAAAGGCAGAGCTCCGACACCAGGCTCGTGTTCAGAGGTCTAACCCCGATCAAAGGAGAAAATGCAAACTTATACTATTATCTTCCCTTCCCACAGTAGAAGCTTTGCTTTCCCATGAAAACAACACAGACTTCTCAGCCGAGGAGTCTCAGGGCCTTGGCGCTTGGCGCTGGTCACAACATCACATACCATAACAAAATAAAGGGAAACCACTCTGAGAGTCAGAGAGTGTTCTCTGATTAACAGTACAAAATGAAATTTTGCTACAACAATTCTCAACCTGTTATTTCATCATTATGAGCAGAAAAGGTGCTTTAACTACATAGTAAGTGACCACAAATCAATAAATTGGACTGAACAAAGTGATTTCCACAGTATGAATCACAGAGCGTGAGCCACCTTCAGCGTGCTTGTAGGTGTGGGTGATGTCCTCCCTCTCCTTGGAACCAACAGCCTTGGTGGAGATGTACTGCCCGACTCTACAGGTGTTGGAACTGATTCGAGACTTTTCATTATCCTCTGTGAGCTGACAGGACGAACAAAAACACATAAAAAGAAGGAATTAACAAAACAAAACTTGAGATAAAACTGTGTCAAACTTCCATTTGTCTACAGCAGGCCCTCTTTTTTCAGTCATGGCCCCTGTATTTATTAAGTTGGAGATATATGGTCCACCTACCAGCCAGTCAACGCAGTCGGCATTGACCTCAGCAAAGACAAATGTTGTGTCGTATTTAAAGTCAGTATGTCCATATAAGACGCCTTTGACTGAGGCTGGGCCGCAGCAGTAAATACCTGTAGGAGGAGAAACAGTGAACGCTATCACACAGACAAACCACAAATAAATGATCATTTTCCCCACAGAAAAACTTTTGTCCTAATGCAACTCAAAGGCACTACAGTGCTGATAAAGCATCACGTAACACGATCTAGTAGATCCTCACAATAACATTATAAACCTGTAAATGTGCATAACATAGGTCTGTACCATCGCTTAAGTCCTGTGGCGTCGCATCCAGAACTTGCCAGCCATCGTATTTGCCGTCGCTTCCCAGGTCTGGTCGCGTCATCCACCCCTCCGTCCAGACGTGGAAGTTCCTTCAACACAACACAACATTCAACAGTCTGCAAGCATGCAAACACAACACTGGAGAACCAATTTAGAGGGACCAGAATATTCCGAAGCATTTCAGCACCTTCGTCCTCTCACTGTAGATTACTGTTAGTAGCTCCTGGACATTTAGAAACAGCCCACATACAGCCCTGAAAATTATACTGAAAGATTGTGTTCCTGAATCCCCTCCCCAGACAAATAAAACTACTAAAATAAAATAACAAAAGAAGAACAAGAAACAGTCTTCATGAGTCACAATCTGCAAAAGTGTGCAGCAGTATTCCACAAGGATTTTTCCTGATATCTGAGCATTAAGTTCTTCTAGGCTTCTAAGGCCTCAGAAAGAGCATCTAAGGTTTCACTAAACGCCCCACACCAGTAGACCATAATGGCATTCTTTATTGGCAGATCAAACGCTCCACACCCACATATTAACATACAAATCAAGTACTTTGAAAAACCACAATTAAAAGTAAACCTTAGGGCTTTTCAGGCTCTTTATTAAGCTGCACTTAGCAAGTGCTGACATGGTGGCGTATGTCTGGCTTCATATTGTGTCTCATCACACCTCTTTGTTCTGAGATTTAAAGGTCAGGGTGGTGGTTGAGTCTGAAAAACGTTTGACTGGAAACAACCATCTCCCTCTGGATCATTTATTTATCTGTTTGTCTGTGGAGATCACTAACTGATAATCTAATAAATTAGTCAAAAATATGCACTGGGGAAGATGTTCTGTAGAAGCTCACACTCATCTGGAAGTAAGAAGCTAAAGCCTTTGTGTCTCACCAAACACTGTCTTCGGATTTGCCCAGTTTGACTCCATTGGGGTCGAAGTACGTGTCGATGGTCAGATTCTTGTTGTCGCTGTAAGCTGACTGGAAGTTGGTGACCACGCGGCAGGGGATGCCCAGCAGACGCATCACTGGAAC
>OMNN01092364.1:0-23333 GCA_900302755.1 Chromis chromis | reverse complement strand
AACAAAGCGGGAACGTTTAATTAAATACTATAATTTGTGCTGCCAATAATCTAAACCTGATCGGTTTGTACCAGCAAAGGAAATACACCTCTCTGCTTTTACTATTTCTGCTTTGTGTGAGAGAGAGCAGTGATTACGTAGACCTCAAAGTGTTGCCTTCCAGCCAGAGCTTTTATGGAGAAGGTTAAAGCCATTTTGGGCCGAAGCAGCATCCAATTAAGGTGGAGGTTTTTGATGAAGTGAGATTTTATTGTCTGGTTTACGTGGGTTTATTCACATTTTGTGTGATTTTTTTTTTTTGAAATTGCGGCTTATTTCCAGGGTTGTGTTTTTGTGGCGTTCTCATTTTAGACACTTGCAGCGACTCCACGTCACTTGTGAACCAATCGGCCTGTAATTGGTGACATCTGGTCGAGGCAGACGTGTCGCAGACTGTGAGCTGTATTGGACTGGGATTAACATGTTCATAACACACATACGCACTTGGGCAGTACATCACAGCCTTATTGTGATTGTACCACTGTTTCTCTTGATTTTTTGCGTTCTTTTGGAGTATATACACCGATCAGCCACAACATTATGACCACTAACAGGTGAAGTGAATAACATTGATCATATTGGTACTATGTGGTGTTCTGCTAGAAAACCTTGGATTTTGCCATCCGTGTTGATGAGACTTAGACACCCAAATAAACATTGTCCCAGAACAAGCACACTCCCTCATGCAAATGGTTAATCCCAAATGTCACTGGCCTAACCCCGCAGGAAAATGCAGCCCACCACATGATACAGACATCAAACAATCAGGAACATCTTGAGGAACATGACAGTGGCCCAAGATGTTGATTTGACCTCCAAACTTCCTAGACCTCATTGTGATCAAGCATCAACAGGATGCAGTGGAACAAGTTGGATTGACAGAGGCCCCACTGCACAAGCCAGAGTACCCAAAGGATCCACTGCCAACGTCCTGGTGCCAGACCCCAGAGGACATCCTGAGAGGTCCTCTTGTCCATGCCCAATGATTCAGAGCATTTTTGACCACATAAGGGGGACCAGCACAATATTAGAATAGAATAGAATAGAATAGAATAAACTTTATTAATCCCCGAAGGAAAATTCAGGATTAGACAGGTGGTCATAATGTTATGCCTGATCGATGTACCATAGCCTACCAAAAATGGATGCTACTATACCTATATCAGTGTCGTTTCAGTATCAGACTAGCAAACCTGACGGTATTAATGAAAATATTAAAGTAACACTGTCTTTTAGCCTTTATATGTGCAGACAAAGCAAGAACCTGAATAAATGAGTGCAAAAACACAATGAATACATACGGTTCCTTGTAGGTGCACTGCATGGTACAATTTAGAAATTAACATCCAGTCAAGAACAGTTTGTCCGCAATTACACAGTGGATCTTATTGTAGGGTTGCAGTGCATACAGTCCTCATTACATTACAAGATAAATGCCCATTTGAGAGTTCAGTGGTGCAAAAACCAGAGGTACTGGTTTACAGAGATGTGGAAAAAAAGTAATATGATCAGATGAATCATCCTGGCAAAGTCTAAATGCTGGAAATCTACAGTGAGGAGATCCAGTAGCTCTGGTATGCTGTTGAGTGCATGTTGTTGCCTTGATTTGGGTCAAATTCAAATCAATACAAAATTGTTCTGAGTGATCATGTTTAAAATGTTAGATAATAAAAGTGGTCTCTTCCAGTAAGGACAATGCCCCCATCAATAGGGCATGATGGGTCACTAAATGGTTTGAATGGTTTGATAAAAACAATGACAATCATATGTTATGACCTTCGCAATCATCAGATTTAAGCTTAACTGGGAGATTTTGGACTGATGCGTTATATCAAGAACATGAAAAATAACTTTACATCTCTCATTGCGACTCAAACTCTCGAAAACGATCCAAAACCCTGAAGGCGTCACAAGAAACACATTTTCCTTGCGTCACTTTTTGACGTCGAAAAACAGATCAAGATAAGTAGTTAAGCTACAAGTATGACCAGCTGCACCTCGAAGCGATGACTAACTTTTAGTGGCATACCACCACTTACAGCTCTGCAGTATATAGAACAGGATCCAGTAGTTGCTTTGCTATATAGTATATTTAGATTCCACGCAGAGTTGCTGATGCCGCACCATATGTGGCGAAAGTTGCCAATTTTGATTGGCTATTCACCTTTTTATCACCCTCAAGGGCCAAGTTTGAATTGTTATGAGTAGGGCTTGATACAGGTTGAATGGCTGGACCACATTTGAAGCTGGACCACATTTGAAGCAATGAACAACTGTACATTGTGGATCGTAATGATTTTGACCCACCAACTTCAGTCCAATGATTTTCATTTCCCTCCTGAGATCTGAGTTGGGTGGCAAAATCTTTGTCATCTATATTTTGATTTATGTTTTCTCATTAACGGTTTTCTTCTTGTTCTTGAGAACAACCACGGTACAGAATGGAGCCATCAAAAGCTACTGCTTGTGGTTGATTGGTACTTGTGCACAGAGTTCTACCATCAAAAGACCAAATGAGGAAATATCTTTTAGAGGAATGTTATTCATTGCTCCAGTAGAGCTCCAAAGACTGGTAGAATCAATTTCTTTCTTCCATAGACACTTTATGTTGGTTTTCTGTTTAATTTGTCACCTGTCTCTTTCTGTATATTTATATATACTGAAATAATTGCCGTAAATATGAACATAGTATTTGGTTTAATTCTCGCAATCGCTGTAATTTTTGTAATGAATGGAGCCATACCACACTGAAGACAGCTTATTGTCTACAAGCAATTCTACATGTTGTGTCTGTTATGCAGTTATCCAAGTTACATGTGGACTTTTTTTTCATCTTTGGGCTTTTCCAACCTTTTAAGTCGTAACCAAATGAGTTTTTGCAGACTAAGAGAAAACCATTACAGAGCATCATTGGTAATCAATGCCATTTTACATTCAGCCGTCTCTTCTAAGCCAAATTTTGTGTTGACACATTTATTCGCTGGTGTCACCGTGTGTGGATTTTGGCTTCTTAAAGCCTCATTTAAAGGCATTTAAGCTACAGTGCTAATTGTGTATTGATTTACTAGTGGAGATCTTTTTATTTCCTCATTAAATTTGAAATCAAGATTTGAAACCTGGATAACAAAAGCACAACTTTTTCCCTCACTTGACTGTAAATTATTATTTCGTCATACTGTAATGCAACTCAAGTCCAGACTTCTGTATTTCTTTTCTCTGCTGCTGTTTCTGTTGTACTACTCAAAGTTAAACAAGATTTCAAAAGCAGCTTAACACCCAAAAGCACTGATAGTGTTTCCATAGTCTGCAAAGGAGTTTTTAAATTTTTTTCCCCCGATACGGGCGACTCTGCAGGTAATTCAGAACGCCCAGCATGGAGGGTTTGTGATGCACCGAGCTTGGAGCTTCATCTGATAACAAACAGTTGAATTGTGGGGGATTAAAGCGATTATATTTGATCAGCGCACAATGGATCGGCCTCAAGCTGGGGCCCCCTGTCTCACTCTGAACTGCTGACTGCCCAGATTCCCTACAATCACTATCCTCTACAAGGCTCACCCACTGCGCGTGTTCTTTTGCAATTATTTTTTTGCCCGTTATCAAAGTGCACGAGGCTAATTTAAGTTAATTTATTGACCAAATATATGTTAATACGTATGCATGGGTGTATTTTAGTATTTGCAGGAAGGACACCAATGAAGGGGCTTATTGGTGACGGCAGATTTAGGAGTTTTAGATGGAGGCTGAGCTTCTACCTCTTAGCGCTGATGGGGTGGAGAGATGAGGAGGGAGGGTGGGGGTGTCGGTGTGGTAGAGAGACATTCAGAGATATAGGGAGAGAGAGAGGGGAAGCACAGTGAGGTGGGGGGGTCACAGAGCAGTTTCCTGCGGTGTAGAAGTTGGCTAGTTGCCACTCGGAGCGTGTGCATGTGAGTGTGCGAAGGGGGGAGAAAGAAAGGGAGGGAGATGGAGAGGGGGAGCGTATGTGTCAGGATCTGTGTCGTCTGGACGGTTTGACCGAGTCGGTGGAGAGAAACCGGGAGGAGAAAACGGAGGGCAAGAAGGATGGTTATCAGGAAGTGGTGAGACAGAAGGTAGAAGAGGGAAAACTGGTCTTTGTTTATCTTGTGGATAAATCTGGGAATAAGTGCAGAGAAATGTTCTGTCTGAAAGGTAAGTGTGTGTCTGTGTGTGTTTGCATCGCCTCAGTGTGGACTTTTCCTCCCACACTTTTTTGTGAGACAAAGAAAACTCCATCTCTCTCTCTCTCTCTCCACTCAGTGTGGAAACTAATTTCTGTCACAGCAGCTTCCTCTGCACGTATCCTTCCTCATGTGTTCTCACTTTAATCATTTTTTCCTTTGTTTCTTCCTGATTCATTCAGGTTCTCTCACTTTAATCTGCTGTTTGCTTGCTCTACTTTCCACTGACTCTCACTCATGACTTGAAGGGAAGCATCTCTGCGCACAGCTCGCTGTATTTTCTCTCAATCTGTTTTTTTTTGTTGCTTTTTCACACTTTAGAGTCTATGTAGAGATATGCAGACGTTGCTCACATCCGTATTTGTTTTTGTGCATGTATCCGTCCACAGTAACAGCTGGCGGAGCAGCAGTTGCTGGGCTGCCGTCCTGCAGAGTGGGGCCATGTGTCGGCTATTACTTGACTGACCAGTCGAAAAGACATGAGGGGAAACTGGTTCCTCTTTTACTGGCACATTTTTCTGTTCTTACACACCTTTTTTCAGAGCCGTGCTACACCACATAGGACTCTGTATGACTCAAGCGCCTCTTAAATAAACACATGACAACCAAGCTAGAAGAATAGAGGCGTAATGCTGGTTGGTAGATAACATAAAGTTGCTGATTAGGAGGAAAAGTAGCAGCTGTCGAGGCGGATCAGAGTTTCGCATCAGCTCAGAAATGCATGTTGATTAACCAACGTGAGAACATCAAGTTTGTTTTTGTTCATATCTATCATCGTACAGTGTTCCTGTGCAGCAACTGTCTTGAAAAGTGTGTGAACTGTGCAAAAGTGTTGGAAAACATTCATGAAAGTTTGTTAAAGTCAAACGCCAGCTGCCATTCTGCATGCTGAGCTGCGTTAATATGAAGACTAACATCTGATAGTGTCATCTGACCTAGTTTTAGGCTGCATGTTCAGTCAGTGTTAAACTGAGCAAAAACTCTTAAATGCAAGAAATACCTTAAAATGTTAAATGTTTAGCAACCAAACCTACATTTGCACTCAAATTAAGAAAAATCTATCCTCAGCTTCAACTTTGGTCCAAACTGATCGCATCTAAGAAATAAAGGAAATTGAGGTGCATGTTCTCTTTCTGTAGCCTTGCAGATTTATTACCTCCAGAAATGAAGTCATATAAAGTGAACACATCAAGTATTTGTGGCAGCGTCCCAGTTCATCAGCTGTATGCAGTAATTTACATTGTCAGTTACAGAGTCCACACAATGGGACTCTGGCCAGGCTTGGAAAATGTGGAGAAACAGATGTTGTGGGAGTTGTGCTGGAGAAGGAATTCAGTTTTGTTAGATGAAGTAATTCACTATTTTTTCATCCCAGATCGTCAGCTCTCTGGGCTTAATGCTGAATAACCAACCGACTGTACGGCAGAAAGAGGATTAATACTTGATGTACACGTTGCTAAATGCTTAAAAAGTTGTTCCACTCAGATCAGGGTATAGACGTTTAGACCCTACTTCAAGTTATCGACAAGAAGCACCAGTCCCAGTTTGGGTTTCCAGCTCCAAAAGACACAACAAACTGACCCAAATACTCTGCATTACATTAAATACTGTGATCCGACCAGTAGATTACTCTACATTGGTTGCCAGTTACAGAATATCTACTTACATTATGATTTAAACAAGCCCCCTTCAGCTGGAGATGCCAACTCTGGGGCAGATGTGACACATTTCAGTGCATGTTTCTTCCACATCCAGCTGTGGCCACATGAATTCTCATCTGTTCTGACCACCATCCCTCCCGCAGTAAAGCTTTGCATTTTAGTATAAGCAATTTGCGAAGCCAGAATTAGGATCTCTGACTTGTTGCGGCTTCTGGTGTGTTACATAAGTTTTTTCTGCACTTGAGCCCCACTTCATCAGCCCAGAACTTGGACATTAGATGAGACATGAGCAGGGATTAGTTGGAGATCTTTAAAATCGGAGGTTTCCTGCAGTGTGAGTGTTATAGAAATTAAACTTTTCTGTGGATGTAAGCCATGCTAAGCACCGATATTGCAGAGAATTCATGTGGTCTCCTCGTTGGAGGGTCAGTTAAGGGCAGCTTGGGTCGTGTCCAGTGTGGAAGAAAATATCTTTGGAACTTGGTCAGTGTTTTCTGGTTTGTTTTTGGACGCTCTGATTGCAGTTCATTCGGACGTGTGAGCTTTACAGAGGCTTCAGATGTTTCTGTTGTGGGTAGCAGTTGAGGGTGAAGTGCAGATGCGCCAATCCAGCCATAAACATATGCTGGGTTTGGATGAAGTGTGTATTTGGACTATCTGGAGTAGCTTGAAATACCATCCAGTGTAAATAAGATATGTAATTCAGTATTCTGAAGCTCATTTAATGACTAAATGTTACTTTTTATTTGCTTGTCGTAGACACTCTGTATATTTTATCATTTAGTCTATTATGTACATTATTTGTACATATAGACTACGTCTTAGCAGATCAGTGATACAATTATGATAGATATTTTAAGCCATTTTAAATAATTTACCTGAAAATTTGAGCATCAACACAGAGAGCTCATACTTAGTCTATCTATGCATTAGCAACTAATCAAGAAACTAATTTGCAACTGTTTTCATAGTCACAGATGAGTTGTATTGGTCATTATTCAAGCCAGAATGCCAAGAAATGCTTATTTCACTTTTGCAACTGTGAGGATTTGCAGATTTTTTTCTGCTTTATATCATTGTTAACTAACAATGTTTGAAATTTAAGCTGTTGGCCAACCAAAACAGGCAATTTGAAAGGAACTGTGTTGGGCGTTTTTTAGTATAATCTAATCATTACCAGCTTAATCAAGGAAATAATCAGTAGAATAACTGATTATAAAGGTATTTGTTTGTTGCAGACCTAGAACACAGTAATGTTGCATTTTATCAAATACGATTTCAGCATCTCATCAGGTTACCAGATCTGTTTAAATCCATTTTTTAAATCATATTAAGTTTTGCTTTTCACATTTGCAGTTAACTAAAGTTCTAAATAACTAAAACATGAAATACAGTTAAGCAGCTTTTTCTGGCTAAGATGACAGAAACACTGCAGTCTTTTTGTCACCTCTAGCTGCAACATAGTAGTAGTTACAGAATTAATATTAATTAGAGACAGTTGATGTAATCTGATGCAGGTGACTGTCTTTATAAGCAACAAAAAATTCGGTCAAATCCAGCTAGAAGTGAGAAGATGTTACGTTAATGAACACAGTATCCCTAATTCCAGCTTGATGTGATGGCATCTATTTTAGAACATAAACAGATGTTTTTGAGCATCTGTGCATGTATACTGTAATGTGTGCAACCTGGACATGCGTGTGAGTTGAATTGTGTCATCAGAATCCATGTTAGAATCAGCCTAAAGGGGCTGTGACCCACATAGTATATGTATAAACCTATATTTAAACTCACCTCGGTCGGGGCATTTTCACCTCAGATTCTCACCACTTACACCTACACTTCAGATCTGTCAGGGAGCGTTTATCACGATTGTTAAAGCTGAAAAATTCCTGACATGTTTTGCTAAATTTGAAGATCTTGGCATCTTCATTCAGTTTAAATGTTTCCAGACTGGCAGAAAGTAATCTGTGCAGCAGTAGTGTACAATTGCAAACAACATCTGCCTTATTGGTAGTGGATGAAAATCAGAGATACCTTCTAACAAAGTTGTCAGTCGACTTTATTTAGCCACCCCACTAAATGTCCTCCCTTGTTAACCTATCTGAACTTGTAAGAGGACAGTCTTTCAGTGCACCTGTGCTGTGTGTCTGGAGAGACCGTGACCTCCTGACCCGAGGCCGACCCACTACCTGCCCTCTGGCCCTGTGGGTTGTTGTGTTGATGGATGTTCTCACACTCGGCATGGCAGGCTGCTTATCTCCAGTGGAGGGGAAGAGGGGAGTTGGAAAGGACAGGAGAGAGGTGTTGAAATGTGGACAGCAGACTAGGTGTATTCCCTGTGGGGCAGCTGACTCATAAAACCACTTTAAGTTCTGGTGAAAGGCTGAAGATCTACTGCTTTTTTGTAGTTTGCAGACATCATAGTTAAATCAGTGCCAAATACCACAACATGGCTTCAGGTTACAGGTAGGTCATTTGAATGTATGAGTAATAAATACTGTAAATGTTGAGATATTAGTATGTTTGCATGTGTTCTGATCTATATTTTAATTAAAGTGGATGAGTGTAGAAAACTCTGGTGTATTCAAAGTCCTAATAGGCATATCTCACCACTCGATAGTCATCTTCATGATGCCCCCAGGCCGTTACTTCAGGCTAACAAGACCACATCTCTATCTAAAGAAACGAGGAAAAAGACATAGCTGCAATTTCAATAGTTAAAGGGACATAAAAGCTGCATGTATAAAATCACCATGTGTCATATAAAAGGCATTTTTGACGTTACCAAATTCTCCCATGCATTTCTGTTCAAGATGTTTTAACTGGAGAGTTTCTCCCTGGTTGCAATACAGTCAGTTATGTTTATTTTTAACATCACTCAAAACCAAAAGTGAAAATGTTTATTGTGTGACCAGATGCATTTTTCTATCTTTCAAAATATGACATGCATTTCAGGAATCTGGACTTAGATTTCAGGAAAATGTGTTCAGTCTGTTTATACCAGCTGCTGTTGGATTAAGTAATTAGTAAAATGTTTGACGTAGCTAGTTAGTAGCTCATCAGCTTGATAATTATCTAACTTGCTAAATTTGTATAGCTGCTGGTCTTGTAAGCTGATTTAAAGAGCCCATATTATACTTTTTGTTGTTTTCCTACTCCTTTAGTGGGTTATATAGCTTATTTGTGCACATAAAAGTCTGTAAAGTTACAAAGCCCAAAGTGGACACCAAAGGGAGTTATTCTCTTCCACAGAAACCACTGATCCTAACTGCCTGAAACACCTCGTTTGAAGTCCAGGCTTCTCTTCCCTTACTTATGTACATCACCATGTTACACATTTGCTTAACACCTGCCAGCAGCTTCCTCGCAGTCCACCGTTACTTTCCTGCTAGAGCCGCTTCTGCTATAGAGCTACATCCTTATACTCATAGATTTGGGGTTTTTTCACTTTCGTCAGGCCAGCTGACCAATCAGAGCAGACTGGGCTTTTCAGGAGCTGGGCCTTAAAGAGACAGGAGCTAAAACGGAGCGTTTCAAACGGAGCGTTTCAAACAAAGCGTAAGAAGAGGTGCTGCAGCAATGTACCATATGAGAAAAATAATGTGTTTTTTAACATTAAAGCATGTGAATATATTCAAGTAGACTCCAAAATACAATTATGAACCTCTAAATGTGCAGAATATGGGCTCTTTAAAGTTTTGTTGTCGTATGTTGAATTAGCCTCCAGGTTACGGAATCCATCTATCGTAAATCATGTAAAGGAAATTCCGAACGAGATGTTGACCTCTGTAAACAAGTCAAACTCCAAAAGAGGATGAGATTCCTGGTCTTGATAGGTGAACAATAGATGGAGAAGTTCCAATCCCCTGTGAATAGGATCTGCTAGGACTCCAATGAACCTTTTGTCTTCTGAAAAGAGCCTACAAAACAATAGCTTTATGGAAAGTTTAAAAGTTTAGAAAGAGGCGGTAATGCTCTTACTGTATTTTAAGTACGAGAGAAGGATAGTGCAGGAAAACTTTCTCAGGAGGGGAGCATTAATGCAATGTTTCCAGGGACAATGCTGGAAAAGTTTTGTTGTGGGTGAAGTTTGAGAGGACAATGGCCGACTCCCTGTGGATGAGTGGATGACTTCCCCAGACAGAAGACTAACTCAGCATGCAGGTGCTTCTCCCACCATTCAGACCTATGTGTATCCATGGTTACCATTGTCCTCTTCCCAAAGCCTTCCGCTTTGGCTCCCCCCCCCACCCCTCGCAAACACACACACATAGAAATCTGTGTGCAAATATGTGTACATAGACACATATAAGACTTTCCACAAGAATGTAAATACACACACACAAACACACACACCATCCCAACTTGAACTCAGCATGACTTTTGCATTGTTTAAGCGCAAGGTGCACACTCACATGCATCTACTGACCAGTAATACAGTAATTTCCATTCACAGGCAGTGGACTGTGAGAGTCTGACCAGGCATGCTGGGCAAGAGCTACTATCACACACATGACATTCGTTCTTTATGACACACACAACTGTCACCACCACATAAACACACATACCTGCTTGTAAAGTGGTGATAATGTATGTTTGTCTGTGTGTCACCACTAAAACACCCCCTGTTGCGATGATGATGTGTGTCGGATGTCTGCATGACTTTACACCCCCTAATGTTGTGTCTCTGTGTGAACTGGATCACCCACTGTGTCTATGTATCTATGGATTTAGGGCAACAACAATGTTAAGTGCAATTTAGGCCACAGCCAGAATCTTTTGGCTCGAACAGTGAACTACGTGTGTCCACACGCTGTCTTTTTATGAGTGTGTGTGCATAGATTCTGTGGTTTGTCCATTATGTTCTGTGTGAGTGTGTGTGTGCACGCAGCGGTTTTGGTTTTTGTAATCAGCTTGTGTGTTGGCTGCCTCAGTATGCTGTGGAAATGATAACCATCGGTAATGGCTGTTTTAGCCTCTAGCTATGTGCTGAGGCTTTGGCAGGATAACAACCACACACACACTAAACACACACAGACTGAACACACACACACAGTCTCTTGCTTTTTCCCAAAGGTTGAAATAGGTTTATGCACACTTTATTTTTATTGATTGATCATTTATGAAATATCAAAAACCGTGTAGGATGTCCCTTCCAGTTTCCCAGAATTAAGTTGATGCCTTTAAAAGCCACAAACCAACATTCATTTAGTTTACAATTAACCTTCTTAACCTCAAGCAGTTTCTGGATATCTTTTGCTCCTTTCACATTTTTACTCACTGTGGGCTCATTTTCAACTGCATAATGAAGTCCTGCACCTTGATGGAAACAAAATTTCATAAACCTGGAATGTACATATACAACATTTTTCCAAGTGCCTACAGGTGTTACCAATAATGGGGGAAAAAGCTATATACTATAAATAAGTTTATAATTAGTTTCCATACTTTGTTCTCATCTGTGTAAACACTGCCTGCAGTTCAGCCCAGTTCAGTTAAAAAGTCCCTGATTTTTTTGTCATGACGCTGTTGGTTGCACCTGAGTCACTAATAGTTTGACAGTTGGGTCATGAAGCGCATAATTTTTTGATTTTTACAGAATCAACGTACAGCTAATGGTTTTTAAGTGACACTTATAGATTAAAGTGTATTTTATGAAATATAACTATTTCATTAAAACTCACATTTGGTTATTTTTTCTGAAGTAATGGACTTTCACAGATGACTAGTTTTATGTTTGGTGCATTTTTAAATGAGACGGGTTGAAAAAAGTGATTTAAATGAAATATCATGATTTTGAGCATAACTTTGCCAACGGACCCAGACGTCACACATGATTAGTTCCAGCCCCACTGGATTGCTGAGTCTTGTGATTCTTTGTATTTTTACAGTCTCTGGTTCTGATAAATTATGTCATGTTGCATTTTTTTTTGTAAAGATAACTAAGGCCACTGCTGGGTTCAGGTTGCTAAATGAAAACAGAAAAACAGCAAATTCTCACTGTGGAGAAATTGAATGCTGAGAGTTGTTTTTTTCACAATATTTGCTCAGAAAACAACTGAAATGATTGTTCTTTATGAAAAATACACACATACAGTAAGTGTGAATGTGTTTTATGGCACAGGTGTTAGCCACCACCAGAGGGAGACATTTATCTTTGGTATTTTGAGTCTTTGGTAATTGTTTCCCCCTTTAATTGATCTCTTTCTTTGTAACTTATTTTTTTCAGTTTCATGTCTCAGTTTGTGTACAGAGGTTGAGCTGTCATTGGCTTTAGCGTATTACTTAATCTTCAGTTTTGTCCTGCCCCATCCTTTCCCATACTCCAGTTTATTAATCTGAGCATGTCATATCAATAAGCTTAGCCTACCTCACCCTCACAGCCAAGCTGATTAAGGATCATGCACACATACACACTCATACCTGTAGTTTTTAACCACTCGTGACAACTCTCACCTCACTTATCTGGTGTCTGCTGCGCTTACATCTGTCAGACTACCAGGTATTACATCTCCATCCATCTGGACTTCTCACTTTGTGCATCATTGGAATTTCTAATAGACTTTAACTCACATTGTCTTTCTTGCAACTTCCAAGCTTTATGTTGCTTTCCACTGCATCTGCGCTTGATAACATGGATCACAAGAGTGCAAATCTGAGGGAGCAGTTTGATTATTAGCCCAACATGCGTCTTATGTATGCGTCATTCGAGTTAACCTGTTGACACTCGACCCGCCATGTCTTCTTGAACTTCACACACATTTGTGAAGTGGAGGTGATGTGCTTTATTAACCGCAGCCTGGTGTCCATCTGTGTTGTGTGTGTGTGTCGGCTACAATCAGAGGCTGTAAGGGCTGGAGGCTGGATAATCTGGGTTTACAGATTAGAACAGCAGCGTTGAGGAGCAGAAGAAAAAGGGGAGGAGGAGGAGGAGTCGAGAGGGGAGACCATGTGGACGCCACTGGACATTGCTGGTGCTCTGTCTCAAATGGATGGAGAAAGAGGAAGGAGGGAGCTTTTAGGTGCTGCAGACTGATTTTTCTTTGGACATGAACTGGATTCTTGACTTTTTGTGGATCTTCTTTTGTAAGATTTGTGGTGGGTCATTGCAAAAAAAGAAAATAGCATTCAGAAGAAAAACATGCTATGACCACAGGTATTTCCAATAAGGCACTGCCCCGTGTTTTTAAACCTTAGTTTCGCATTTTGGAGTATTAAGAAACTTATTGTGGTCATATTTAAAGGTCAGGATTCATGTTTTTGCAAGCTTCCAGGATTTCTTCCAGACAGCCAACTGACAGTCATGGAGGATTTTTTTAATAGGTTTGTGCTCCAATAGTTGTGTGGAATATTTGTTCTGGAGTTAAATCTTGTAATTGAACACTGAGCACAGCCTTCTTTTGTCAGGCAAATCAATGCAAGTCAATAGGATCCCCTGAGAGGAGGGGAGGAAAGACAAAAACAGTAGGAGGAGACTGAGGGGGGGCGGACTGGTTCCCTTGTGGGTTGCAAAAACCTCCAAACCTCCATCCTATCTTCCCAGAACGAGAGGGGGAGGCCTATTGAGAGTTTGAGAGCACAGGGGGGCTGGTCTCCCACACACATCCTTCAGTCTATCCCATCACCTCAAGTGGAGGGTCCCGGGAAGGAGGGTCGTGCAAGAAGAAGAAGAAGGAGGAGGAGTTGGGGGCTTTGGTCCTGGATAGAGTAGGGGAGGGCAGGTGGTGGGGGGTTTAGGTTTAGCCGGGGATGATCACATACGTGCACTGCCTCTCCTCGGAGCCGGTGGTCAGCTGCTGGGACAGGGTCTGCTATGTGGACCCCCCTGGCGAAAAGAGGACTCTGTGCACCTTCCAGCCCGCCAACAAGATGGGGAACAGCCTGCAGCCCCCGGCCTTCCCCAGCCCCAGGCCCGCCAGGCCGGAGGGCTGCCTGAGAAAGCGTCTGCTCTCAGTGTCAAAGGTCCACCAGAAGAAGGACTCACTGTGGACGCCCAAACCGCTGCTCGGACCTTTGGATAAAGGCTCACCGGGGAAAATACAAACCTACCAGGATGGCAAAGGTACCTGCTAGAGTGCAATTTTCTGTTGCGAAATCTGCAGATTTTTCAAAGCAAAAAAGCTGTTGTTAGTTTTTCATAGACCTTTAAAGTGTAGCTTTATAACAACTGTAAACTGCCAAGTCCTCTTTTATTTTAAACTAACACACTGTGATTATAGGGGTTCTTGCTTCCAACTGTGCAGCTGAACTGTTCAGGTAGCAGCCTCCGTTAGCCTCTTAGTAAGACTTAGGAGACTTAACACTGCTGTTTTACCACAGTAATGATTGTAGTATTTGAGCGAGTGTACTTAAGTCACCTGAACTGTTTGTGAGGAATAATTAGAGGCTGTATGTCACTGTGCCGGAGAGTCACGACACATGTGGTGGAAGCTTTTCCCAAGCCAGGCTTTGTCTCTTCTGATTAGGTGATTTCAATCCCCCTGTAACAGAGTGATCTGTGCCGTCTGTTATGGTGTGCACCTCTCTCTGTGAGTGCATGTTTTCTGGTGCTTTGCGGCATGAATGCAGATTGTGGCTTTGTGACCTCGGACACCTTTGACATTTGGTGTATGACAGGGGATTCTCCAGGCAAGAACTCGGTGACCCTTAGAGAGCAGCCTTTATAAATTACTAATGCAGAAGTACCTGATTAGTTATCGTCAGTGAAATTTGTCACCGTATGTTCCAGTTTGTTTTATGCATATTTTAAGACTCTCGGACATGTGTTTGAGCCTACATGTATCCAGTCACGTATATGACACTTGAATGCATCATCATTGTCCATGTGCATGCTGGCATCCAGACTATGTATCACCCTCATTCGGGACAGAAACGACTCCGGATGCTCCGCTGGGTGCCCGCCCCTGGGAACAGGACATAATAGTTAGCAGCTGGAGGTGATGGGCCAGACCTGCAGGGAAGTGTAAGAGAGCTGACAGTGTGTGGGTGATTGAGCTGACACCACTGGGGTTATGGAGGTGACCCACTTTCACCTCCGCCACTACATAAAGGAGCCATCAGGGAGATAAGAGAGAGTGCTAGTGGATAAAGGAGAGAATCAAAGAAAAGCCTTTGACCTGAGTGTAGATTTAACACTGTTCTGTCACCTGATAGTTATACCTTCAATATAACTATAAACTATTAATCAGTGACAGCTTATAATGCCGTGGATCTATGCATGCAAAGCACAATGTAACATATAAAACAGGCCGCAACTTTTATAACTTCTATTTTTATTGTCCCAATTCGATTTCTCATTTGTCCGCCCACTTATCTACTAACTACTCCCAGAAAGCTCTTCCTGCATGTATCTACAACCCTTATTCCTTTGCGTGTACCCTCACAATACGCTGCCAGACGACCGAGGCCCGTCCTCACGCCCGTTTTGTCTAACACGCCGTGACAGCTCAAGATGTCGCTGCCATTGGTACAGTATTGTTTGGGCTCTTTAGGTTGAATCAACCTCCCAGTCAGTCTGTGTTCATGCACAGCTGAACAGACGAAACAAATTGGAACTTGGACTAATACGTCCCTTTGTGTGTATTTGCTGTGCCCCGTGCTGTTTTGGATTGTTTCTACTGCCTTTATCGACACATCTCTCCACATGATTCTCCAATTCTTTATATAGATATTAATTTTTTTGCATTATATTGCAACAACAGCACTTTTTTCTTTTCTGTTTAGTAATCTTTCCTTGGCTTCTTCTCCAGCCCTCTTTTTTTTAATCATTTTATATCAGTTTAGAAGTGGAGCAGGTGTTCAGCCGGATCCCCCATAATCCATTGGTAGGAAGGCAGGTTCAGCTATCGACCAATCAGTGCCAACGGCTCCCGAGGGAAGAGCACCTGAGGGAGGCCAGGCTTGTAGAGTAACTAGATGAGGCCAAATGAAATGGATTGGCTCCATTTATTGAGGGGGAAGCCCTGCTGAAAATCGGTTAGGGTAATATAATTTTGGTGGTGGGAATTGGGAGGAGGTTTTTCCTCGGCTTCAGCTCTTCATCATTGTCTCCCTTTTCTGTGTTTCATTCTGAAAACACATTTTCCTTCTTTTCCAGGCAATTAAAACCTGTCAATCCGGGATGGCACAACAATCCGCCACTATAAAACCGTTAAATGAGAATTGTATATACTTGTATAGTAAGAAAGTAGAAACAAAAAGCCTTGCTTGATCCTTTCTCCTCTCTCCTCTTGAAAACCTTGTACCAGGAGACAAAAGAAAACAAGAGTTTAAGAGTCCCCTGTGACACAGAGTTAACCAGGCCTCTCGACTGACTGGATCTTTCTGACCCTGCGAGCAAAGACATGCATTTCAAGTAGCTTTTTTCTTTTTCTGACTCAGGGATTTTTAAGGGGGTTTGTGGCCAAACACCTTTCATAAATCCACAATGATGGTCGTTAGTCGCCCTTTTGGGGCTCACAAGGCTTTAAGCACAAACACACTCAAACATTGATGAGTAAAGACAAGTACACTCTCAGCCTGAATGTGCGTGGAAACCCCCCAATAGCAGGTTGGAGGTGGCAGAACAATGGAGTAGAGAGCATGACACATGGCTTAATGAGATGAAAAAAAGGATTTCACACACGCGCACACACACACACACACACACACACACACACACACACACACACACACACACACACACACACACAAGCACACACTTTTGGGAATTAGGGGTTAGGGGTTGGTTCGGGTCATTCAACTGTAAAATGGGTTAAGGCTCTGTTTTTCTTCAAAGCAACATTGTCTGTCTCAATCTTTCTCCCCTTTCAGTCTTCATCGCTGTCTGTGTGAATCGGTGCGTGTCTGCTCGTTTTTTCCCCCCGTGTTTTTTCCATTCTGAATATAAAAGCTATAGCAACCCAAGCCACGTAATTTCCCGGTCGCATCCCTGTAAAGCAGGAGATAAAGGAGGTGAAGGGTAATCAGCGGGTAATAGCCAGCAGTGTATCTAACAGACGGAGTCCTCTCAGCTTATTAAAGGCCTAATAGGTGATGGCCGGGTAGTCAGTGGTTAAACAAGCGCTCTTCCATCATGTGTGACCGAGAGCTAATGAAGTCATCGCTGACAAATATTGGAAGGTAATCGAGTTGTGAGGAATTCAATCCTGTCTGTGTCCTTGTGTTCATTTATCAAGAGAGTACAACCAATGTTTCTTCATTCATTCTTGCAAATTTGGTGCTTAGTGTTCATTAAGTATGTTGGCTGCTCAAACCCCATTTCTTCCTTTGTGCATTACAGATGAACCACTGTTAAACTTCTTGCAAATTTGAGGACTTATTTTTTATAAGAAAACCTACCTGACAGATGTTTGAATAGATGTTTAGACCAGCAAATCGATAAATTAAAGTGACAAGAAATCTTATTTATATGATAACAATTTACTTTATTCCCCCTATGTAGCATTTATAAGCAATGTTATATAAATGGTTTATAACACAATATTGTATAGTAATAAGCAATGATGGCTCTCAGAAGAATCCATATTTAAGTCATCACATCTGTGTTTTACTACATTGTCTTTCACTATCTGTTTATATATCAGCCTCTACTTCAACAGGAGGTAAATATGACAAATACATTGACCCTCTGAACTCACTGAAACACTTCCTGGGTGTTTTTTGCTCCTGTCACATTTTATCCACTGTGTGCTCATTTTTCATTGCAATATAAAGTCCTGCACCACTATGGAAAGAGCACAACCATGACTAGAAGTAGAGAGAACTGAAAAATGTCTTTTGTGCTGTATGACACAGTTTAATGCAGTAAATCATAAAAAGAAGAAACAAAGTAGAATTTTGTTGATTGTTGTTTTTGCTTTTTTGAAAAAACCTGGACTCACCATGTACAACATTTTTCCAAGTGCCCACACTGGAAAATACTTGTGACGCAACATGCTATTCATATTTTACTACATTTTTATTTTTTTCCATTTTTCAACTACCCATGGTATATTTTTTTTAGCAATTTTTTAAATGAAATATGTAGACTACTGATGAAACATCTTGATTTTTTGCTTATATTTAGTTAATTTTCAAACATGATTAGTTCAAGCACCATCAGAGAGTTAAAAATCGATTCTTACTGTTTATGCAGTTTCTAAATCTGATATATGGTGTAATTTTGGCAATTTAAAAAAAAGATAACATGCCTTTCAAAGTAGTCTGCTGATTTTGGGGGTTCAAATGGTTATTAAACATAAAATATATTAAAAATGAACATAAATAGTGGGCCATAAAGTAAAGTGTTAGCATTTTATTTGGTGTTACTTCATAAACCCAAGATGTTGTAGATTTATTTTTAACCAATAGAATATCAGAATTTTTCAAACACATATGAGTTGCCAAAACTAGAGGCTTTCAGACCACACAGCCACCACACTGGGTGTCTCACAGAGTGTGATTCGAGCGTACATTTGGATTTTCCACAGACGTAGTTTTGTCTCGAGCGTGACTGTTAGATAATGTGTTTGGATTAATAGAGTGGGACTGGGCTCAGCTGGCTTTTCATTTGGGAGACTGGAAGTAGAGCAGCAGGAGGAGGAGGAGGACTGAGTCATGGATATCTGTGTATATAGACGAAGGGATCAGGTGTTTGAGAGCCTCACAGCCCCAAATGTGTACAACTGACTTTTACTTAATGGCTTCATTATCACATCAGGACATAACAGCCAGATAATCGCTGGAATCTGCAGAGACATTCATCCTATTATTGACTAAATGTGTCAGAGAGACTCTGACACTCTGAAACAGCAGAGAATTGCTTGATTTTATAATAATAAGCACATTTTATTTACACATACCCGGAATAAAACTTCTCTCAGGGCATATTTCTCTTTTATTTCTAAATCTTGGTTCTACCTTTGTGTTTTTCTTTCTTTCTTCACTCACTCAATGCACTTAAGTGTGTTCACAGGGCTGCTGTCTCCCTGTTGACATAGGGCTCCTCCTGCAGGTCGGATCAGTGCACTGCACCTTATGGCACAAGACCTGAAAGACCTTGCTCTTGATAAGATGAAATATGCAGATTTTTTGCACTTTAGTGTGATTTCGGTCTGGTTTTTCATACTTTGCTTATCTGACTCAGGTTTTGCAGCATTTTAACTGCATACTTGCATGTGCTGCAGACTGATAAGAGGCTCTGCTGAGATAAGAACAGGTATCTAGGTGTGTGTATATATCTCTTTTTCGGGTGGTTTATAAATCTAGGCAGATGTGATCATTGTGGAAGGCAAGTGTGGAAGGTGTCCTTGTTAGTCATTTGCATGCAGTCAAATAAAACACATTTATATGTGTGCACACTAAGATTTTCTGTATCCGCTGCATAACACCACGAAGCTCAAACTCACCTGCATTAGAAAAACAATTACATAATGAATGTAGAGGTTTGTCTTAATGCTCTGATAATGCCAACAGATCTTAGAAACAAATGCGATTCCAAGACTTAATCTGGGCCGCGTTTGCTTCACCAGCAGCTTCTTTATGCTTCATGCAGTCCTACAGTGGTCTTACTGTTCCTAATTGAAAAACCTAATCGAGCCGTAGTGCAGGATAAGTGCGGCCTCAGTCACAGCTCATTTCTCTAATGAGCGCTGCTATTAGAGGGAGCTTTTTTTTTCCACCTCATGCTGCTTTAAGTCTGGTCCTCTGAGGTTTCTGGCCCTGTTTGCCCCCGCTGACCAGTCTGCTCCCTGTCTGCATGCTCAGTTACATTCCTAACTTCTTCTGCGTGGTTCACAAAAAGTGCACAGTCTGCTAAAGAAAACGTATTTGCTTACTTCAGTAATGCAGACTCGAAAAAGATGCTCATATTTTATGTTAGTAAGTGTATTCAGTAAGAGCCTATAGGCTTCTACTGTACTGCACTACTGGATTTAAACAATGTAATTTGCAAGAAAGCCAAAGTAAACCAATTTGTCTGACTGATTATATAAATTCTGATAAATATTTAGTTGCCAGTGACCAAAAAAAGAAGACTGTGGCTGCTCTACTCAGGATACCCTGTGCCGCCATCCAACTTCTTTTATTCCTCTACCTCAGCCACAGACCCCTCACTCCTCCAGTGTGTCTTCCAGGCCCAGTCTCCCTCTTCTAGCCTTCCTCCTCAGCCCCAGGACCCCCTTTATGTCCCAGTCAGCTGGAGGTTCCATTAAGCCCCAGAAAGCAAAGCCTCTGAAAAGCTCATGTCCCCCCATAGAGGCTGATTATAAAAGGAGCGAGGAGAGGGAGAGAGAGCGGAGAAAGTGATTTTAAGAGCTTCTTTAAATCTGTCCTGTTAATGAGTTGTCCTCACCATGGCAACGTCTCATTTTCCAGGGTTCTCCACGCCACTTGCATAGATGGATTAGGGTTAAAGACAGAAAAAGGAGGAAAATGTAGATAAAAGGAAAGCTACGGACATTTTCTTCACTTGTAAAACCACAGGGGAGCGTTTCTCGAAGGCAATTTGTTTGTTTGTGGCTGAAGCTAAATTCCTAGATTGCTGTTTTTAAAAAGCAGGATGGTTCTGGAGTTTGTAGTTGTTGCTTGCATTCACCACAAGGTGGCATAATAGTACAGATAAGCGGAGGATGAAAGGGCAGCGTTTATATTCTTTAGTTTCAGAGTTGCTCATCTGCGAATCATCAGTTTACAGAAATAACATAAAAAGTGCTATATGTGGGAATAAATTAACATATTTATAGGTTTACGGTGGTTGCAAATAGAATTAGGATTAAATTAATTACCTATCAGGCGCTGTGCAGCCATTCATCTACACCAAAAAGGAGACACATGGGGCGTCACAAGGAATTTAATTTGGAATAATGGTGGTCTTAAATTTTGGGAGTATTTGATCAGGGAGCTGGATTAGTTTCCCTCGAGGCCCATTAGGAGGTCGCGCTCACTGCATCCAAGAGAGGTCGGCTCTCTCTATTAAAGCCTCCATCCCTCCCTCCATTATTGCTCAGATGGGACAGAAGGGGGAGGGATGGTGAGAGAGACGGGGAGAGGGAGGCAAAGGGTTGGCTTTTTTTTTTTTAAGGAGGAAGGGGGGGTTGAGGGAAGGAAGGAAGGATTGGTTAAGTGGATTTGGGGTCATGCTTTTTTTTCCCAGACAAGGTCTAAGCGTGGGATTATCAATGGAGGAGCCCAGGCTTAACACATGCATGTATGCTCACACATCTGCATAATGCGTCGCGATATCTTATCGACAAGTCAGATGAAACCTCCAATCACAGCGTCTCAGTGTGTGTCCATACGTTTGTGTGTTTTATAGATGATTCATGTCATCCTGTGAATACTAAGCCTCTACTGAGACACATTTAACCCTCACTGTCTTTACATCAGGATTACAAAACACTCATTTTAATTCTATGATAGGGGCGCATTATTACAGCATTAGTGCACAAATACGTCTGTGATAATGATAAAATCTGATTTGGAAAAACTGCAAACATAAAGATTATAGTTTTGGTGGTGTAGCTGATCATGACCTCCCTCGATCCTTGCAGGGAATCTGTAAAATACCACATTACTTTCTGAGTCGTGTCAGTCTTGTGAACAATGGGTCGATAGCATCCTGTATTTATAGTGCAACTTAAAGGCTATTGCTCCTATACTGAGTCTTTTTACAGATGTTTAGGAAACAGAGGTGTAAACAATACAGTCAGTGGTTGCTGAAAACCATTTAGCTGCATCAGTTTCAGGGTCCTGGCATTGTACATGCAGCATACAAAATACATGGTGGACCCTGTATTAAGACTGTAGGGATGTGGCAGTGACACAGTGATAAACAAGAGAAATTGCAGGTCATGTGAGACTGCGGTGTACAATGAAGGATGTTTCCCCAGACAACAACTTGCAGAAAGCTGTTACTGAGTGTGAGATCATTTCTAGCAATGCTGAATTGTAAGGGGCTCTGTTGATGCCAATGTTTTGGCACTAAAAACTTCTAATTTTGATATAATAATATATCTATAATAGACGTCATTATTTTTAAAAACTTTTAACTTATTTTTTAAATGTATTTCACAAACCAGTTAGGAGTTTAGTGTGAAGACACCGCTTGACTCCGCACCATCCTCTGCTACATGTGCTGCAGACAGTATTGGGAGTGTTGCAAACAATGGAGTCAGAGCTGCTATGTGATGACCACAAACTACTTTCTCTATTAAAAAAAGTAAACAAAAACATTTTCATATCAGGTAACATACTGTATATGCTGATACCGATAATATCAGCAAATTGATGTACTGGTTAGGTTAGATTTAGATTCGACTGACTTTCCTAAAAGGTTTACTTTAATCTGTAGTTTCAGTTTTTAATGACTGAAAGCAATCCGGAGTCTGTAAAACATTCTATGACAGACCAACAGTGAGGAGATGCACATTGGATCGATGTTATCGGCCTCATGAGCGGACCCGAACGCAGCCATGCGTTGTTAACGTATTGGTTGATAACAGTAATCAATGCCAGCCACCAGAACCGGCATCCGACTTCACATCTAACCTCCCAAATGTGCCACCGCCTCCAGGCTGATTGTCTTGCTCACTTCCTAAACTTGTGTTCGTTAGTCAATTGGTTGCGTTTCTGATGGTTGATTGGATGTTTTGGTGTTGGAAACCCCCCCAAACTCTCCCCGAATGACCTACTGTTAGTGATGGGAAGTGAGGTGCAATGTGGGAAGTGGGTCAAACAGTATCGTGTCTATTTTGCTCCAGTTGTGGATGAACTGTAGATAAACATGCCTGCACACGTTGTAGCTGATAAAGCTTTCACCCACTTCCCATTGGTGTCCTTGCCGAGCGAGTCCTTATACTCGCTCGGCTCTGTGATACAGGCTTGTAGCCCCCAGGTGGATTGTTGGTTTGTGCCCTTGAGCTACTGGAGGCACTTAACCTAAATTAGCTCAGTCTGTCTCTGTGCCTCTGTGTCTGAATCAGACAAGACCCTCGCGTCAGCAGCATGAGCCGACCGCCGGGGTCATGGCAACAGCAAAAAGCAACATGTCACCGTATACCGAAGCTCATGTGTGCATGTGTTCATGCTTTTCTTTCAAGGTGTGTTTTTTATTGCCATGGTCTTGATAAATCAGTTACTTAGAGTGTCAACTAAATGGAAAATGCTCTGTAAAATATTGATGCTAATGATTCATATTGTTAAATCACATGACGTAAGATTCCAGTCTGTTACCAATTGATTGCTGGCGTTATTCCAGCTTTGCAATCATTGGTATCATACTGTAAATTGAGTGCGTTGTGAAGTTGAAAGTCTGGTGGCAACACAATGGAAACAATGTGTTGTTTCTGCGTACCTAATGTCAGATTTATGGCACTTTGTATGTGTAGGTAATTAAAAAATTGGATTAATGATTGTGTGCTGCTATGAAAGAAGGACGCACAATCACACA